>JBBJLS010000082.1:26739376-26757754 GCA_037577275.1 Bryconaethiops microstoma | reverse complement strand
CAATGTCACAAAATTATGTACAGGTTTAATATTTATATCCTACTACATGACACAGCATAGAGTCAATGACAGCTAACCGCATAAAAATTGTAAACATATTTCTGTCTACCAGTAAGTGAGTTTTTTGGACCTAATCTTGTACCGTGTTTTATGCAAGGACTGAGTTAGTTTTGGTCAGTTATACTATTGCACATAAAGAGGAAATGTAAAAATATGCTCTTCAATTCTGCACTAGAAGTCAATAGTCATCTCTTTCTCAGTAAATACACCCCCCCACCTCTGATCTCTGAGTTTATGAAAATTAACAGAATACAGCACAGCTGAATGCTGTGGAGAGCCTTTTTAGACAAAAGAGCTTGTTTTAACAAATCACAGCAGGCAGCTGTTTTAGACAACACTGGGGCTGGACAGAACTCATCTTGTCATTGACACAAAAACTGATTCTACATGAGCATGTCTTACATTCTACATGTTGTCTTAAAAGGCAGCACATGTTATTTGGATACACAAGTTTTTGTAATTCATACTGTGTCCAAAACCACATCTTCAGGTCTATTTAACCTTAATGAAGACCTGGATGTAGAGTGGGATGAGGGAAGTTTTGTGGGTTCATTTACAGAAAAATAAATCCAGAGTATAATATAAAAGTAATTAGAAAAATGATCAATATGTTGACATTTCTCAAAGTGCAGTTAAAAACTAGAGCAAGTGGTTATTAGGAATCAAGGGTAGCATTTTTTATTTACAGCTTAAGAAGGCAACCCTAACCTAGGAGCTGGGGATTGGCCAGGATTACATATCAGTCACACACACACATACAGTATGTGACACTGATACAGGTTTAGGTGATAGTTGACTCAGACTAATCGAGGTGTAAACCCAAAACCTGTGGCCTCAGGACAACCGAGCTTTATTTATTGAATGAGCAAGATGCTCAGCATGACACACTGACACGCATGTGTGAACATATAAAGGGGTTCTGTAACATCTCACTGTTAGATACATGAAGAGGGAGTTCTACTGCCTTATATATGGAGCAATACATTCTAGGACCACATCCAAATGTAATTTACTGAATATTTAAGTCAAGTGGTGAAAAAAAGTGGTGAAAGTAGTGACCTAATAGAATCTATTACAAGGAAACTATATAATAAAACAGCAGTCAAGATTAGGGCATGGCTGGACATAGGTCTTTTGTAAATATTCAACCTTTAATAGGCTATCCTTTGTTTTGTAACCAGTGTTGATCTATCCATGTTAGCAACTGTTGTTGCAACTGTCGTAAGGATGAACAAGCTTTACAAATAATCGGTTAATTGTGAGCTGGACGGTCATTAATTTTGATTGGTTAGTGCGAACGTTACATTTGAATAATGTTTACCAGCTATCATTTTAAACTTTTTGGGAATATACAACTTTTACTGCAGTTTTTACATGCCTTCCTGCTTCCCTCAGCCTGGGGACTGGTGGTATACAAGAACATTTTGTTCTTCATTAGCTTAATGTTCCTCAGAGGACTTAATGAAGGGATCCTTTCACAGAGACATAATAGATCTGCTAAGCTTCTTATATGTGTAATGAGATTTTAATGAAGTTCAACTTTCTTAATCCTCTGACGTGCCAGTGTGATGCAATGATAAGAGTTCCTGAAGCCTGAAAACCGATTGAGTTACAGATGTTTCCGTAACACCAGGCCAGTGCAATTAGGCTTAGTCATTGAGATCAATTTTGATGAAAGCTGCTGTGTCATTTATAGGACTTTTCTCTTTTTTATTTGTTTTTTGAGCATAGGCTGTGGCATTAGAGCTATTATCTTTACTCACAAGTCATCATGCTGTTTGCATATAAGGAACGCTGGATCAATTTGAATGAATACAGATGCCTAACAAATGAAAGGAATTAACATTATACCATGCTCTGTGACATACATAAGAATAGATGACCTCGATTTTGGATCAAGACGGCACGAGGAAAAATCTAAATCATTTTGAAAGCGTCAGGGGATTCAGACAGCTGCTCAGCTGGTTAGATTTTCAATAGGAGCACTGACTAAAGACATATCTGCATTTCCCTTTGATAAACACGGTCATCAACTACTGTTCTGTTGGCCCGTGTTGGCCCAGCATCTTACTTAGACACTTTATGTTTGGGTTTATTATCATTTGGTCCTACAATCTTGTGACCTCTTAATAATTCTCTACATTAATCTGATCAGATCTTCAACTTCAGATCATACCAATAGACCAGGAGAAACAAATAAACAGTGATATGTTACTTGCCTGATTAAGTGAACAAAGTGATTTAACAATCACTTTGCAGCAGGACAACTCTAACCACATCAATGAATAGCTGAAGCAGAAGAAATGTTACATTTTGTAATGGACAAAATCAAAATCCAGCCTCTAAGCCAATAGAAATGTTGTGGCAGGGCCTGAAGAATGGAGTTTACCTAGAAAGTGCACCGAAATCACTAAGCTAAAGCAGTTTAGCAGAGACTGAATTGCGACAGGCGATCCACAGTTCAAGGGACCTCTGCTTTCCATGGGGGTCTTAGCAGTTGCTGAAAGCAGATGCTCACACACTTTTGGCCACAAAGACATTTAGTACTGCTACACTTGCAACAAATGAATAAAATAAAATAAAAATAAAAACATATTACAGGATAGCACGTTATCCTGCTAAAATAGGTCACTGCCATTACGGAACTGAACTAGACCCATGCACATGAATAAACCTTGTACACCCTATAATCTGTTCACTGGTTAGTCTTCCTTGGAGCACTTTTGGTAGAGACTGACCAGTGCATACCAGGAACACCCCACTAAACGTTATGTTCTGCTCTGACCCAGTCATCCAGCCATCACAGTTTGGTCCTTGTCAAAACACTCAGATTCTTACGCTCACCCATTTTTCCTGTTTCCAACACATCAACTTCAAGATCTTGCTGCCTAATATTTCCCACCTCTCAACAGGTGCCAGTATAATGAGATAATCAGTTTTGTTCACTTCACCTGTAAGTGGTTTTAATGTTGTGGTTGACTGGTGTATACCATACCGTCACTTTGTAAGTGATGGCTTTCTGCAGGCCCTCAGGAGAAATCTGAAGCAGCTCGGCCACAACGCGGATCTCCTGAGCACTCACCACGCCTGCTGTCTCCTGCACCTCTGTCTGGGAAAGTCGGGTGGGGGGGTACAAACAGAGATAAAGGGTTTCTGAGTAAAGATTGCCTGGATATTTCGATTTTGACACACACATACATTTCAATGGATGTTCCATTTAGCGTTCTGTTGTGTGTGTGTAATACCTCAAGTCTATGAAAGAAGACATTGCCCAGGTGCAGTATAGATGAGAGCACTCTGAATACACTGCTCTGGTCCTCGGGACAGAAGCGGAGAATGTCCATGGCACTCTGTAGCCGCCTGAAATCCTCCCCATCATCCTTCCCCTCAATCTGACAGTTACCGCCCTGATACATAGGAGATGTTGAGATGGCATATGGACACATCACATGTGAGCAATCAGAAAATTATCAACTCAACTCTTGACACTTCTGCAGAGTGTCAAGAACCCTAGTTTAGTCATAGTTGATCTGTTAGCGCTCATAGGCTCTTTTTATATTGTAAATGAAGTGACTGCAAGCTAAGTCTCCCCCTACCAAGCAGGGAGGGTGAAGTCTAGCATGTGCTTCTTCAGAGTCACCTTATGTTGGTCACCTCATCTTTTCAAACTGCAGCTCAACATGCTTGGAGGAGAACACTGATTGCCAAGCCTGTTGCAATAGTTAACAGACACCCACACTGGCGGGAGCAGAGAGGGAGGGCCATCCTACCCAACCAGGGAGAACCAGGTCAGTTATGCTCTCTTGAATTCATGGACATGGACAGCTATGGAATCGAAACCATAGCAATGTCAGGTTAAGGTTTAAGGCTACATGTAATGGCATCTATTACATTTAACTTAAAACTAAGCTGTTTTTATCAGATGTTTGATTGAAGGTAGCCCAAAAACACTCCCTTCCAACGTGCTGACGATAAGCTGCTGAACAGAAGTATATGTGGGTGTGTATGCTTAGCTTACTTGGTTCAGATAGTAGTATGTTTCAGCTTCCTGCAGGTAGAAACTTCGTCTCTGGTAAATGGAGAGGCCACCCAACATCTCATAAAAGATGTGGTAGTTCCTCTCATTTTTGGCCTACACACACACAAACACACACACACAAACAAAAAGATGAGATGCAAGTGGATTCGCATACAGCTTTATACTCAGTGTTCAAACAGTCACAGAGATAAAGCTGGTAAAATAGATAGCAGAACCCGCGACCCAAGTAAGAATTATGCAGTTACAGAAAATGAATGAAGGAATGAATTAGATAGCAGGAAACAGATAAATTCATTAAATAATATGAAGAATACTACTATTCTTCCATTTAAAGTAAATTCAGGTATTATAAAATTAAACTCAATAGGGCTGTCAGAAGTACAGATTATTTAGTATTCTTATATGAACATTTCATTATAAAGGTTCCTACTCTAGCAACTGTTTTAGCCTCAGTTATGTGTTTGTTTGACAGGAAATAAACTTTTGACTATTGCCTAATATGCATTCATTATCTGTCAGTACAGTTCAAAGCAGTGATTACCACATTGCACCTGAAAAACTATCCTGGACTTCTCCAGTAGATACTGTGAGGTTATGGCACCGCTTATCACTCCCCTTTAACAACAAAAACAAGTTCAGTAGCATGTTAGAGATAGAGCTGCACAAATACACTCAAAGGTCACTCTGTATGTATTACTTAACTGATCTCACTACTCTACTTTCACACAGGGTCAAGAGGAAACACAGAGATCTTATTTCGCTCTACAGCTCTATCACTTTGGCATTACAGTCTGTGAGCAAGTTTGTTCCAGCATTCAGCCTACGTTCTACAGGCATTGACTCAACCTCTCTGTCCATTTTTGGCCATTAACAAAGAAGGCCCAGATAATGTAAAACCAAATTTTGGTTGTTTTACTTTTTTAAGTTAAAGAGTTTGATGTGATTCATACTGTTAAAGTTTCAAAACGTATACTTTTGTCCGCAATAGATATGATCGTTCCATACTCCAGTCAGCCATAACAGTAAAACCACTTGCCTAAGATTGCGTAGATCCAGCTTGTGCCACCAAAACATCTCTGACCTGTTGAAGCATGGACTCCAAGACCTCCAAGACCTCTGAGTTGCAAAGTGGAGCCTCCAGGGATAGGAGAGTTTGAATTTGGAGGCCAAGTCAACAACTTGAACTTTTTGTCCACAAAGTCAACAGCTAAAACTTTTTGTCCTCAGACTATTCCTGAACAGTGTTGGTAGTATGGCAAGATGTATTATCCTGCATAAAGAGGCCTCTGTCGTTAGGGAACATTGTAACCATGAAGAGGTGTTTAAGTAGGTGGTACATGTCAAAGGAACATCCACATGAATGCAGCACCCATGAGAGCTTGCTTCTGCGCATAGTGCATTCTAGAGTAATCTTCCCAAGGTTAGCGATGCATGTGTACCTTGCCATCCACATGATGTAAAAGAAGATATCATTCAGACCACATTCTTTAATTGGTTTTCAGCAGTATGTGCCACAGGAGCTCTACTGTGGAATACAACTGGATGGCCTTCTCTCCCCACACATTAATGAATCTTGGGCACCCATGACCCTTTTGCTAATTCACTGGTTGTCCTTTTTTGGGCCACTTTTAGTAGGTACTGACCATTGAACACCGGGAGCATACCAACACATCAACTTCAAGAACTGACTGTTCACTTACTGCCTAATATATGTCACTGTAATGAGATTATCCGTGTTACTCATTTCACCTGTCAGTGGTTTTAATGTGAGGGCTGATCAGGGTATATGCACATTTAAAAAAGTCAATCGTTTGTTTTAATGATGTCACAAGAACCATCATAATTACATATAGTTGCCTATTCAGTCTACAGCAGTTTGGCACCACCCATTCATGATGTTAAATTTCAGTCTGGAGTGTTTTTTAGAAATAGAGGGTAGCCAATCAGAACAGAACTCATATACTAGTCTAAAAGACAAAGCAACAGAGACAGCCTGTTTAATTCCAAGGGATAAACAGGGGTTGAAATAGTTATTATTTAATAGACCTTTTATTGCAATGTAAAAAATGCAACAGCAAACACAGCTGACTGCATTTGGGGTATTTAAGAAACAATGTTAGAATTTGAAAAGACGTCATAATTTATGCCTAAATTAACTAGTTGCATACCCTTTATTGGACTTTGGCTCACAAAGATTTAATTAAACATGCTATTTCAGAATTAGAGAAGTAAACAGTGAGATTAATAAAAAGAATGACTCACTCCTCCAGAAAAATCTCCACAAACTTCCCAAAGCGACTGGAATTGTCATTCCGCACTGTTTTGGCATTCCCAAATGATTCCAATAGAGGAGTTGCTTCCAGAATCTGGGGAGTTTGAACAATCTAATTAGTATCAACTAGAAAATAATAATGGCAATATGAATAATAACCACCCCAGCCCCCACCAGCAGCAGCCAATGATAAAACATCTCACCTCAATCTTTGCAGAAGAAAGCATGATGGATTAAAAATGAGACAGCATGTTTTTTTTTGACATAGTAAAGAAAAACAGAAACATTTAATAAACAAATACCTAGAAAAAATAGTTTACAATGTTTGCCTACACTGTATTTTGTACAAAATATATTGTACTCCTGTATATTAGGAAGCAGGGAGTAAGATGACAATATGTTATTATGATAAATTATTCCCAGAAACACTTTTCTGAGTATATCATTACTTCTAGAATGCCAAATAACTGCATGAAACATAAAAAACACACATTTAGACAAGCTACAGAGATCTAGTAAACAACAACAACTTGTATATTCTAACTGCATAAAGCGCATAGTAGCAACTTGTGACTTAAATGTCATCCCGTTTTTGTCATTATTTCATTTTGTGGCTTTATTTTTATCAGTTCTTCCATTTTTCTTCCTATTTCTTCTGGAATAGTGTATTTTGCTGCTATTAAACAAAAAAAAGAGAAAAAATAGACTTTTTAAAAGTACTGTTTTACTCATTCTGACTTGTTTACAAAGCTTAGAAAATATGTCTTCAAGTACTGTGATATTTTTGCTGAACCTTTTATTGCTCCCTGTTTTTTGTTTTCACTGCTTCCAACACCTGATCCAGCTAATCAGCTCATTCCTTCAGAAAGCTGAAGTGGAGGTGTACAGGAAAGGAAAACACTAAAGGTGTAGGGCAGTGTGAATCCAGGACCAGGAATCAAAAACCGTTTTAATCAAAACTCTGCAAAAACACTCAAAACCACTAACCTATACAGGTAAATTCGATTGGATCCAAACTATTCCATTAATGTGAGTACCTGTTGTGTTATATTTCTCTTATGATGAATGGCAGTAAGGTATCTCAGAACCAGTTTGGTAGCCTCAGTCTTACCAGACCCACTCTCACCACTGAAAGACAAGCACAATGATTCTCAGACTTTCAGCAACACACAACAACTTGTAGACACATATCCACACATGCACACTTTCAGCTAACCTGATTATAATGCACTGGTTCTGCTTGACATCCATCATTGATGTGTAGGCCATGTTTGCCATTGCAAAAAGATGACTTTAAAGAAACAGAAACAAATCAAAGGATGCCAGTTAAGTCTCACATTTTTAATATAGTATATTTATGTAATATGTATGCAATATAGCATGAATTTATGTAATATATTATATGTAGTCTTAAATAACATTACAAATGTTAATTAGGTAGATGCAAAATTACACCAGGTATTGTTTCCAAGCATTTCTGTCCTGGGCTAAACACACATACACAATCAGTGGGCTTATTCTCATGTTACATGATGTCATACACTGGATATGTGTCCTTCTGGCTTGCATGTGTCCAGACACCAAGTTTGAGAAATTTGAGAGTCACTGTCTCTGTTTTCCTTTCTCAGATACACATAAACACACTTGACCTTTCCCCATCTATCCTGAAACTGGCTTGACCTGTGTATACTGTGATAAAGAAGGTCCTTAAACAGTGCTACAAGTTACAATGTACCTGGGCATTTTTGGTGCAAAGTTGCAGAAGTTTGGACTTGCAGGGCTGATCTGGCTGGCTTTGAAGACATGGCTCACTATACATTTTGTATTGGACCTTCTGGTAATCTAACAGATAACTGATACAGTACATAGTAATAAGATTTCTAGCTGAACTATGTTTTCACATTTAAACTTACGGTGGGTTCTCTCCTAAGCTATGGCCCTCATATTGGAGGACCACATCTGTGCCATAGATGTTGAACAACTTGTATGGATTCACTGATACCAGAATACTGCCAATATATGTCTAAAGAGAAAGAAAGATCGAAAAGGTCACAAAGTTTAAAAATATTAGATGTGCATTAGATTATCATGAAGTAAAATAAAAGTGGAGTAAGTTACAATGAGAACTGAACACTTTATGCCAAACAGTTTACCTTTTTATAATCTTGTCAAGTATCAAAGTATCTCTTTTTTATTTCTAATGACTTGATGCTTTCATTACATACATTAAAAAGTAAAAGGAGGAATTGGTCTCATTGTATGTATGCTGTTTTCATGAGCAAAAGAGTCATATGTAATAATATTATATGCTCACATATATAAGCTCCTGGTCAAAGCGAGTCTTCAGGTTCATTAAAACAGCTGCCTCTGTCAGTTCCCTGAGGGAAAAGGAGAGACAATCAACTGTATGGACAGTGTGTCCTTTTTTTGTTTTTCATTGATAAACATAGCATGTTAAAAAGTCTTAATTGTGAGTATGTGTGTGGATCAGTGTGTGTTTTCTTACTCCAACTGTGTCATGTCTTCAATTCCATCACTTTCTCTTTTTTCCCTGTATCTCATAGTGGGCAGACTTCTTATGGAATACATCTGTTTACAGAACAGGAATTAGACATCTTGACATGTATGATGGCAAATAGCTATAAATGATGCAGTTCTATTTTTATTCCAGTGATAAGAAATGATACAAGCAATTCGGCTGACCAAAATTTAGCATTCTAAGATTTTATTTGTGGCCAATAGCGAATTGGGTCAGTGGGTGACCTCACTGGCCAAGGTGACATTAAGTAGAAATACTGCCTTTGTCGGCAGTGTAACCTAAGCATGGTTATAATCTGTCTTGTAAATCTCATCTGACATCCGATGGAGTCACAGGCTCTGCAGCTAAAACCTGATGGAGATAGCTAAGCTTGGTCAGGCCTATTGTACAGGCTCTAACCCACATAGACTTTCATCTGCAATACTGCCAACATTCAGGTAAGTTACACCAGGCTTTGATTAATTAAACCAACACCTAATCTGTATATACTTTTCACATGAAGAACATGACATTGCAATCAGCAAAAGCTTGTATCATCAAGCAATTACTTGTCAGAGCTTACAAACCAAAAGCAAAAATAAGGAGAGACACCTTGTCATACCACTGGCCAGTGGGCTCCCCTTCCCGATCTGGTACCCAGTACACCTCTGACTCCCTGGGCCCGAGAACAAAAGGTGGGGCTGTAAGGTGGTCCATCATGTTCTCATCACGGTACATGGACCACTTGATGAGATTCTGTACCGTTCCATGAGGCAGGACCTTCTCTGCAGCCCACATGTCTTCTGCACTTTGCCCCTCCCTGACATTCTGGGCCCAGTGCTCCTCAGGGCCTTTCCTCTGTGGGGACACCACTGCATATCTGCCATCTGGCCCAATTATCAACCCAGAGTCTGTCACAGTGGACAGTCCTGAAGGCAACTGGTAAGAAGCCTTTTTCAGGTTAGCATTCTTCAAAGCATCTGCCAGCTGAGGTGAAGATGGACTTGCAAAGCCTTGTACAAGGATGGAATGATCTGACAAATGGTAAGTAGCCTTGCGGAGGTTTTGGTTTAAAAGGGCTTCTGAAAGATTAGGATTGGTCCTATGTCTCCGAGGATCTGCTGATATAATAGAATCATCCGGTAGACGGAGAGTGGCTTTGCGAAGACTGTCGTTCTGCAATGCATTTGCAATGTTTGGACTGGTTGGCTGATACGTAGCACTTGCAGAAATAATAGATCCATCTGGAAGCCTATAGGAAGCATTTTTGAGATCCACATTTTGGAGGGCACTGGTCAGATTTGGCGGGCGTACTGGATTAGCATTGATCACTGAGCCATCAGGCAGTCTGTAGGTAGCACCGCGAATGCTTGTATTCTGAAGTGCATTTGCTAGGTTAGGAGATGTGGGTTCATTAGTGAACCGTGTTGTCATGACAGATCTATCAGGTAGCCTGTAACTTGCATTTCGCATCTGTGGGTTCTGCAGTGCATTTGCTAAATTTGGTGAGCTAGGTTTTGATTGTGCATAAATAATTGAGCCATCAGGTAATCTATAGGATGCATTTCGCAAGTTTTGATTTTGAAGTGCATTAGACAAAAGTGGAGAAGTTGGCTGCATTTGTGGCTCCGCAAATATGACTGTCCCATCAGGCAGCCTATAGGATGCTTTTCGAATGTTCTCATTTCTAAGTGCCCCTGACAAGTTGGGAGACATTGGCTGCCTTTGGTCTGCCATAATATGTGTCCCATCTGGAAGTCTGTAGGATGCATTTATGATGTTTGGATTCTTTAAAGCACTGGACAGATTTGGAGAAGATGGCTGTTGTTGTTGGGGGTCTATACTGATTATTGTTCCATCTGGGAGTCTATAAGTGGCATTTCTTATATTAGTGTTCTGCAAGGCGTTTGAAAGGTTCAGAGACAAAGTCTGTTGTGGGTGGGAATCCATGCCTATTAAAGTCCCATCAGAAAGTCTGTATGAGGCATTCCGTACATGTTGATTCTGTAATGCATTTGTAAGCATTGGAGAGGAGGCTGGATGTACAACTTGATTCCCATGTACCAGTGTGCCATCTGGCAGACGGTAGGCGGAACCACGAATTTGAGGATTATGCAATGCATCTGACAGAACTGGAGACTTCCTTGGGTCTTGGGTGTAACCAGCCATATGTGCATAGGGATAGTTGCTCCTCTGCTGAGGCAACGGCATTTGGTAAGATGCCTTGCGGACTTGTTGGTTCTGTAATGCATTTGAAAGAACTGGTGATCCTCTTGAACCATAACCTGGGGGATATCTCGATCCTCTCTTATGTAAATGTGTTCGATAAGAAGCATTTCGGATATTGGGGTTTTGAATAGCGTTAGTTAGGAGAGGCCCTGGACCCGGGTCCTCTATGTAATCATACTCCATCACTACCTGTGAATAGGGGGAAGAAGGCATGTGTAGGGGTGATTTGTATGAGGCATTGCGAAGGTAAGGATTTTGGATAGCACCGGACAGTATTGGAGATGTGGGTTGACCTGAACTTTGATGAAAAGCTTCTGTTTCAGGAGCGTATGGTGATATGGATAGCTGCAATGGTGATACAAAAGAGGCACTATGGAGACTAGAGTTATCTAAGGCATTTGATAGAAGTGGGGAGGATGGTTGGCCTGGAAGCTGTGCCACTTCAGGAGCATATGGAGAACCTGGTGCTGGTTGCAGCATTGAGTTATAAGAAGCGTTACGTAAAGCTTGGTTTTGCAAGGCATTTGACAACTGTGGAGATGGTGATTGCATAGGAAACTGCTCTATACCTGTGACTTCAGGGGAATGCAGAGGCATTGGTTGCTGGATTGGTGAAGTGAAGGCATTAAGATCAATTTGGTTTTGGACAGGACTAAGCATAGGAGACTGGGGCACATTTATAATTTGGTCATATTCCACTGTGATTGGCTCTACTCCAGCAATGTAAGGAGATGCAAGTGGTGCTCCAGGCATCTGTGAACTTTGAAAAGTCCGTGAGAGGAGAGGAGAGGGTGGTGCACGAGGGGAAGGAGCACGCATTGGCAGTGGTGAGCCGTGTTTAATGGAAGGGTGGGGAGAAGTTGGTCTAGAGAAATGCCTAACAGGAGGTTGTGGTGATGGGGGTCCGATGTGTTTTAGAGTTGGCTGTGGTGAATGAGGTGCTTGCCTTAAGGACTGCCTAGCAATCAGAGGACGGCCACGACCAATCGGTCTTTGTGGGTTCCTTGAATGGCCTGCAGTTCCTGGAGGAATGAAGCGCCTCTGCTCCTCTATGGTCATCACAGGATGTCGGTCTGAAAGTTGTGGTGAGGAAGTGAAGTCCTGAGGCATGATTGACCTGTTGCTGCGTATGGAGGCTCTGAAGGGGGGCACATTTTGTGTTGGAGCACCTGGACGAGTCATTCGACCAGGAGAGGGCTTAACAGCTCCCATTGGAATGTTTGGACGCCCAATTCCCCGTAGTTGGCCACCAGGTGATGCAAGTGGGAGTGGATCCCTCATAAGACGGGTGGACCTACGAGAGAGAGTAGGGGAGGGTGATCTGCGTCCACCAGGAGGTTGCACAGAATGCACAGATTCTGATTCAACTGCAAAACTTCTTCGTGAAGGTGTAGGTGATGCTCTATGAGCTACAAATGGGGACTGTGGCCTGTTGGGATCCCTCTGACGAACATTGCCCACAGGATGCATGCCCTTCGGAGGGGAGGGTGGAGGACTCATTTGCCTAGGAGGAGATGGCGAATGTTGAAGCTTCCTTGCACCAAATGGACGATGAGCAATTGATGGGGAGGATGGTGGGCTGGGTCTCCTCATTGAGGCATGTGGGGAAAGTGGTGGACTTTGTCTGCGGATGGAACCACGAGGAGAAGCTGGAGGGCTAATGTGAGGAGATGGGACTTGTGGGGCCATATGGTGGGGTACAGCTCTACGGGATGGTTTGGCCTCCATGAATGTGGCCTGAGGCTGGAAACGTCTGGAGGGTGTAGGAGAGGCAGGTGGGCTTGCTCTTCTATGTTCAAGAGAAGAAGGGGGATGCTGAATGTGATTAATTGGTGATGGCTTTCCCCTGCTTAGTGTTGGAGATTGGGGCATTCCCCTAGCTACAAAATGACGTACAGATGGCTGTGGGGAGGGGTTCTGTCTCACAGAATGGCGCATGGAGAGCTGTGGGGAGGCATGAGGGCTTTGTCGTCGCATAGGGACAGGGGAGTGTCTCCCAATCATTAATGGCTCTCTAAAACCACCTTGTGCTCCCACAGGAGGCATGCGACCTGGTGCTGCAATAGGAGAAGTGGGACCCATTGCTGCCATAGGAGACATGGGACCTGGTGCTGCCATATAGGGCATGGGACCTGATGCTGCCATAGGGGACATGGAACCTGGTGCTGTCATAAGGGGCATGGGTCCTGGTGCTGCCAAAGGGGACATGGGGCCTGGTCCTGCCCAAGGGGACATGGGACCTTGTGCTACCATAGGGGACATGGGACCTGGTACTGCCATAGGTGACAGTGGCCTCTGTACAGGGGAACCCATCATCACCATTGATCTTCTGCTTAGTGTAGGAGATGGCGGAAAAGCACCACCTTGGGCCCTTGGTGACATATGTGGTGACTGTGCAGTAGTGGGGCTCACCAGTCCCTGGGAACTGTTAGCATGCTTAATTAACATTGCAGTTGGGGTTGGGATCTGAGGCATTGGATGAAGCATTTCTTGTGGGTGCATTGTTGGAGGAAAACCCTCAACTATTGGGGCTCCAGGAATAAATGGTTCATATTCATACTGAATCTCTGACATTTCTTCAAAGTCGTATTGAGGAGGTGGGGGTGGAAGCTCAACATCTATCCTTTCTTTACCAAAAAGCTTGACTTGAGGCCTTGGAACTCTGAACATATCACCTTGAAGTACCATTGGCTCCGTGGGTACATCACCAAACTCATCATCATACAATGCATCTATCTCCTCACCCCCCATGATGTCATGCATAGCATAGCCATATGGCTGGTACATGTTATAAGAAGACTCAAGATATGGAGAAAGCTCTGATTCACTGTAATTAATCTGGTAGTCCTGCAGATATGGATCATCATAATTTCCATATGGATCAATGTACGCATCACCTGGACCAACCTGGCCAAAGGAATCATCATAGAAACTCTGAGGGTCATCATAATATTCAAACTGACCCTGGTTATAAGACTGCATTTCATTTCCATAAGGTTCATAGCCATCCTCCATTATGTACTGGGTCTCATCATAGTATCCCATACCATTGTTGTAATTTGGGTCCATCACCTGCTGTTCGCCATAGTATTCCATCTCCTCTGGGTAATAGCCCATTTGATTTTGTGTAGAATATGTGTTATAGTAGCCCATACTATCATCATAATACTCTACTCCACTCTGCATGCCATTATGCATATCATAGTCTCCATCTTCGAGATCATAATAGCCTTGATCTTGAGATGGAGTATCATAATAACCAACTGTTTCTTCAAACTGACTATATTGCTGTGGCAGTATTTGTGCATGTCCCTGCAGAGGAGCATACTGTGCCTCATATCTGTTTGGTTGTCTATGCATTGACTGTCTGCTGAATGCTCCCCTTCCTACTCTACTCTGGTCATTTTCATATCCATTGAAATCATGTTCGTATCCATAGTTGTCATACCCTCGAGGTCCTCGTATGCTTGTGTGTCGACTACCCCCAGGAAATTGTTTGCTGTTCGACCGACCCCAGGGGTCATTATCCCTACCAAGGGATCTGTGTTTCCTTTTGGTTGAGAGAAACTTTTTTGTGAGCCAGTTTGTTGCTCCTGCAATTTTTCCCATTAAAGCACTCCGGTACTTAAAATTAGACTCTCCCTCGTCTTTCTTTTTCCCAAAAAGTCCTTTGAACAACCCTGTTTTCTTCTCTGCTTCTTTGTTGCCACCTATTCTAAGAAGCATGTACGTTGGTTTACTTCCTGACTTTTCCTTATCTTTTTCTTTCTCTTTTTTCCTTTTCTTACTGGCTTTGAAACGCATCAGCAGCCTGGGGGCATTCTTCAAAACTGATTTCCTCCTCTTTTTTTTGGCCAGACGGCTCTTTCGTTTGCCAAGTCCAAGAAACAGTCTAGATGTGCTTTTGAGTCGCTTTTTAGAGTTCCTAATTTTCTTAAATCCAGAGAAACGCATAAAGAGTTTAGAGGTATTCTTCAAGCCTCTTTTCTTCTTCATCTCCTCAGGTGGAGACTCAGGTGGAAGCTTTTTAACTTTCTTCTTCTTTCCATCTTCCTCAGGCTTAGATTTGGACTTATGTGCATCTTTTGATTTCTTCTTCCTTTTCCTGTCTTCTTCTTCGCTTTCTTCCTCATCTTCCTCATCTTCCTCATCTTCTTCATCTTCATCATCTTCATCGGACACAGCATGCCTTGATTTGGACTTTCCTTTTGCTGGTTTGCCTTTTGTGTCAGCCTTTCCACGGCCACGCTTAGGGTCTCTATCTGATTCTTCATCCTCATCACTTAACTCATCCTCATCCTCAAGAGGCTCTGCATCTGAACCCTCTTCTGACTCACTGACCACATTTGCTCCTTTCTTTTTATCCTTTCCCTTTTTTCCATCATCTTTTCCTTTACCTTTGGGAGGCTCCTCTTTTCCCTTCTTGACATCTTTTCCTCCTTTCTTATCATCTTTACCTGCTTTCTTATCATCTTTAGCCCCTTTTTTGTCTTCCTTCCCCTTTTTTTCTTCCTCTTTACCCTTACTTTTTTCTGGCTCTGGTTTTCCTCCTTTTTTGGCAGGTGATTTTGAGTCACCCTTTTTGCCTGGCATTTTGTCCGTTTCTTAGGACCATGCTACACTGCAGCCTCTCAGCCTCTGGGTCAGAAACAGAAAATCAGAAGTTCTACAGAAGTTAAATTTTAGTTAGCAGTGAATAAATTGTGCCCATAAAAATAAACTGTGAGACAATAATGCAAAAATGCCTAAACATCTCAGCAGTAACATTTTATATTTCTTATATAATACCAGTACTTTCAGAAAATACAACTTGACATCACTAGTCATATGAATAATTAACTTTTATGGAATATGTACATGTTAGGTGCACCACACATCTATTCTTACCTCAAAGTATGTTCTCACTCCTTAAGTTGAAGTGATGTGTTCAGTCTGTATTGTGACCATGTAAATTTCTGTCCTCATGGCTCCACTTCTCAGCACACCAAAAGAAGTCCTGCAGGGAAAGTTCCTCTACTGAGGACAGTGTCTCTATTCCCACAATCATTCACACACTCTTCCTCACTCTTTGTACTATCCAGAAGCCAAGGCTCCTCTGCAAAGAACAGGCACATGAAATGACCAATAACTAAACCTGGGTGGAACTGCCCACTACGTTAGATCTGTCATGAGTGACATTAGCAAAGGGTTGAGTTTCTGTGTGAGTGAGAGGATGTGTGTCAGTGTTTTAGTGCTGTTCCAGGGCTGTAGAAGGAGCCTTAATTTGTCAGCTCTACTTGCCTTGATGTAACTTTAGCTCGAGTCTCATTCCAACATGAATAATGTAGATATGGAGGCCTGTTACTGTGCACACACACACACACACAATTAGAAAGACAGAGAGGATGAGAGCGAGGAGAGAGAGAGAGAGAGAGAGAGAGAGAGAGAGAGAGAGTAAGAGAGAGAGAGATAAACCAAGATCTAACCCAAACCAGATGTAGGCCTTTCAAAGTTTATATACATATTGCATTTACTAATGTATGTACACAAATACATGTCCTATCACAGAGAAGCCATTTGTCAGCTCTATTTTCAGCTATTGTATCAGCAGTTAGCACTTGATATGTTGTACCTAAGAAATGAACAAACCAACCACTTCTACATTCATTCAACCAGAACACATTTGTCATATACATCTTTGAATATGGGCAGGTGTGAAACAGTATTAACCCCATCAAGGTCTACCACTGGTTAATTTACTGGAGTCTATTCAATTGTTCAAGCTTTTCTCCGTACAGATTATCAGAGTGTCAGCATAACGCTTGTGGAGGAGTAATTAAAAATACTAACGCAATGATGTAACCACAGAAGTGTCAGGGTTACCGCCAAGAGTGGTGTAACTTGCCGTTTCAGAACTATTTGAGGTCAGGACTCCACGCTGACATGCTCCAGTTTCTGTAATTAAAAATGTACTGGCTTCTCCTCCAATTGGTCTAAGAGTGCAGGTGAACTTTGCTAATTGTTCTAGTGAGTGTGTATGTGTGTGTGTGTGTCTGTGTGTGTGTCTATTTGTGCGTGAAATCACACTGGACAAAGGTACTAGGGGAGCAGCCTCACAAAATTCATAATGTCATATGGATTTGACTTATTTTTCCATACAGAAGAAACAAAGTATGCCTTGAGATATTTATGCTGACATGTTCATGTTTCTATTTTTCATTCTTTTCAATATTATAAAAGTACAAGAGTTTCCAAACCAAGGCTCACTGTACTGCATCTTTTAGTTTGTTTCCTGCTTTCTAGGGAAAGTTTGGCAAAACATCAAATTTACCCACTTTTTTACTGATTCCAGATGTAGTCAGCTAAGAAATATTTAGAGTCCAAATGTTGCTTCTTCACGTTAGCATGAGTTATAAGTTTGATGTAGCTTCCGTAAATATTTCTCTCAACCTGGTCAAACCTCATCCATCTCTTCATTAAGGTGAAGTACACTAGATTTGTGGATGTGGTTTGGGACGCAGTAAGACTCAATGTGAACTATAAAAAAAATCAAACTTTACTGTATAGTCCATTGCTCCAGGAAGCCTTTTTAGAGAGCAGGGTTAATTTTAACAAATAATCTCAAGAATAGGAGTGCTGATCGCGAATTGTTTTTTGTGGCATCAACCATCAGAAACACGGAGAAACATGAAGGGGCTGGTGTCTTGTTGTTTTGTTTAATTTTTATAGCTCACAGTAAGTCATACTGTTTCTTAAACCACATCAAAAACCACATCCAAGTCCGCTCTACCTTAACAAAGGGCTGGTTAACAAAGAACTGGAAAAGAGTTGTGGAGACGTTTTTCTGGATCATTTTTCAGAAGTGCAATGCAGTTCAAGGGTAGGAAAGATTTTGAGTGGAACAGTAACAAAGCGCCGCTCCTCTACTGTTAAATGAGATCTGGTGATAGGGTCACAGGGTAAGAGGTGGAGAAACACCCTGGACAGGTTGCCAGTCCATTGCAGGGCCATACAGATACAGTAGCTGTTTAAAGTTATATGATTTGACTATAAAGTTGGCTTGTTTGAGAATGTAAATACCTTAATCTGTGGCTAAATTGTTACTAATGCCACACGTCTACTTTTTTCCACTTTTGTAGCTTGGATGTGCAGAGCTGCAACTTCACATGTCAAAGCCTTATCATTGTGCGTAAGCATATATCTACATACATTAACCCAGAGGTCAATGGAAACCTTCCATGAACCTAGTAATAGAAGTATATATATGTATATATATATATA
>JBBJLS010000082.1:26706010-26733841 GCA_037577275.1 Bryconaethiops microstoma | reverse complement strand
TATATATATATGCTGTAAATATCAATAGTCCACTGGTCCACTGCCAGGACATTTTAAGTTATAAATTATAACGCCGTTAAATTATATTTTCAGTTCCACAGTGGTGGTGCATAGCTTTTGCTGCACATTGTGTTCAGTCATCATGACAGTGGTCTCGTCGTGTGTGTGTGTGTGTGTGTGTGCTTATTGGTCTCCTCTCCTCTGACATTATGTAAACGGCTCTTATGATGGGGTGCGTGGGGGGTGGGGGATCAGGTCTCCAAGCAGAGACGTCACGCGTTGCCGTGGTAATGACGTAGGTATCACGTGCTGCTGCATTGGCGACTTTGCTTAGCTTGTGCGTCTTAATGATGCAGATGATGCAGATGTGATGTGATGCAGATGTGATGTAATGTGATGTGATGCAGGTGTGATGGATCTTCCAGAGAAGAGACGGCGTTCATAAATAAACACTCCCAACACGAGGCGGAGGAAATGCTGAGCGAATAAATGAATGAGCTCTTACACAGTCCGTCCAGTCGGCACTACTGATGTGGCTTTTGTCACAAAGTTGGACCTCTAACTTTATAACGGCGTTCGTAAAGGCACACAAGGATCCCTCGTCACAACTCACTTCTTGTCAGAACAGGCCTTATCCCACAGCATTTATGTCAGTGACTGTTGTGCGCAAGGGTCAGGTGATCCGAACCAGAAACAAGAAATTATCACCTGGAGAAAATTTAGGGTGTAGCTAAGCAGGTAAACATTGCTCAGTCATTGAGTTCTCCCTCACCATTCACCAACTTCTGCAGTTGAATTCTCCCGTACCGTGAGTGTGATGTACTTTACTTGTTTACTCTTTGATCTGTGCATGTTATAGAATGTGAGAAACTGGTGGGTTTTCTGACTATTGTGTTAATAGCATTCGTAGAGAAAACGGTGAGAATAAACTACCATTCATCAGCCTCCGCATTTGGGTTTACCATCTTTGCGACAAAGGGTTAACATTCTCTGTTCTTTCTGTGTTGCTGATCGAGTCCCAGCCTAACAGAATGACTGAGCCTAACTCTGTTAACCCATCGGAGTTCGCAGCTCGCGCTGATACGGTGCAACCCCAGTTGGTGATGATTTAACATCTGCCTCAGGAGGTTTACTCTCTATGTCAGGAGGTTTCCTCTCTCCATTAGGGACTTCAGGATCAGGCCGCGGAATACCGGTCTCACCGGGCACCGCTAGTACCACCTCCCCCCGTTTCTACTTCTCCCTTTTTCTCCCTCCCACCTCTGGAACCTTAAGTCTCTTCCTGAGGAGTGGGACAGTGTAGACGGCAGGTACAATACATTCTTAACTTAGAGCTGTACCAGCCTGCTCATTACCTTTCAGACTGATTGATCTCCTCATCTCGCAGCTTTCAGTACAACGGCTCTGCTACTCTCCGGTTTGGCAAGCCACATACTCCTATCCCGCCTTCATGCAAGAGCTCTGGTCTACCTTCAGCCACCTGGACAGTGAGATAGAGATGTTGCTGACTGCTCAATTATTACACAGCTGGGGGCGACCGTTGAGGCGTTGCCCTAGTCTATCATCATCACCTCAGTGGATCGTTGCCCTCTCAGTACCAGACCCATCACTTACCAAACCACTCCACTCAACATGGGCTAGGAAATCATCTGTTTCCTAGTCACCTCTCTCACTAGCTCTCCTCTTCTGCTAGGCTATCTGTGGCTAAACACAACTCTCACATCTCCTGAACCTCTGGCCACATCCTACACTGGGGATCGACCTCCCAATTCACCTGTCTTCAACCACAGGCTGGGGCTAGCTTCTTGGAGTCCAAGGTCCCTGAGTCTGTCGACTGCTGCTATTGTGACCTGCAGTAGGCCTTCAGCAAGAGACAAGCTGCAGAGGTATCTCCGCATCTCGACTGCGACATGAGGATCAACTTCCTGCGGCGGCAGGTTTCTTCATTATCAAGAAAAAAGACAGGGGCTTTGTTCCTGTGGCAAATACCAGGGTCTCAATAAGATCATGGTTTAAAAACCGCCACCCACTTCCACTCACTAACATCGCCCTGGATGCTCTCTCTGGTGTGGCCATCTACACCAAGTTGGACCTGCACAGTGCATGTAATTTGGTGTGCATCAGAGAGGGCGATGAGTGCAAGACAGCTTTCACACCAAGCAGATTTTATGAGAATTAAGTGGTTCCGTTCGACCTATGCAACGCACCCTCCATGTTCCAGTAGTTCATTAACAGTGTCCTCCAGGACATTCTGGGCCGGCGGGAGTACACATACTTGGAGGACATCCTAATCTACTGTAAAACCACCGATGACCATATCTGTCATATGAGGGCAGTTTTGAAGAGATTGTTTGCTCATCGGCTATATGGTACTCAGTCCTAGTCTTGTCTGATCCCCAGAACCTCATTGGTGGCAGCTCACTGCTTCACTCGGTGAATGGGTGAAATGCAGAGAAAGAATTTCACATTGTTCACACTGTGTGCTGCGGTTTGTTCACACGTGACTATAAAGGGTCACTTTACTTTACTTGACCATCTAACAGACCAAACAGCTCAACCCCAGACAGTCTCAGGGGCTATGTTCTTTGAACAGTTTAATTTCCATCTGTCATATTGCCTGGGGTTAAAAAACAGCATGCCTAAAACCAAAAATTGTTATTGGAACACGTAGTGTGCCAGCATGGGTTCTCACTGGACATCGTTTCAGGCAGAGGGTCCCAGTTTGTGTCTCTATTCTGGAAGGGCTTCTGCCACCCAATCAGCTCGACCACCAGCCTGTCATCAAGATACCACCCCTAAACGGTTAGACGGAGTGGACCAATCAACAGCTAAGGCGCTTTCTTTGGTGCTTTGCCTCTTATTATCAGTCACGCTACCTCCCGTGGGCTGAGCTCTCCCACAACCTTTACATCTTCTCATGCACCAGGTTCATTCTATTTGAGGTTTGCTGTTTCCAGCACCAGGAGCCCAAAGTTAAAGTACCGTCTGCTCAAAAATTGGTCTGCAATTGTCAGCGGGTATGAGCACCCAGTAAGTTGTTCACTGAGAGGGCTACGGTCCTGAAGAGCGATGTATCTTGCCGGCCCTGTTGTGCACTCAGGTCATGTGATCTGAACCAGGAACAGGAAATTTTCACCTGGAGAGAATTTAGGGTGTGGCGAGACAGGTAAACATTGTTCAGTCAGTTCTTCTTCATTATTCACCACCAAACTTCTCCAGTTAAATTCTCCAAAACCTTGAGTACACTGTGTACTCTTTGATCTGTGTATGTTATAGAGCCTGAGAAACCTGTGGATTTTCTGACTGTTGTGTTAATAGCGTTCTTAGAGCGAGCGTCAAGAATGACCTTCCCTCTCATCAGGCTTCGCATTTGGGTTTACCATCCTCCTCCGTTCCCTGTGCTTTCTGTGTTGTCCCAGCATAACGGTGACATAGATTATTTCAGATCTTAGGTTGTGTTTTGGCACTTTCCGGGCTGAAATGACAAAATGACTTTGTAACTCAGGCTATTTCAGGCTAGCTCAGACTAATTTAGAGTGACATAATGACTTTCCACCCTCAGGAAGTGTCATAATTTGATCTAATGTCAAATTATTGATAATAACCAGCTGGTGGCCAGGTGGTTAGGGAGTTGCCCCTTTGATCAGAAGTTCACGGGTTTGAATCCCAGGACTGCCAGTGGCACCACTGAGGTACCCTCAAGCAAGGTACCGTCCCCACTTACTGGTCACCGGATGCTGCATCGCTGGCTGCTCACTGCTTTGCTTGGATGGGTGAATGGGTTAAATACAGAGAAATAATTGCACATTGTTCACACTGTGTACTGTGGTGTGTTCACACGTGATATTAAGGGCCACTTTACTTTTTTGTACTTTACTTAATAATAAAAATAATAATTCAGGTCACCAGTTTGGTTGAAACGGATGCAGGAGTTTTAACAGCTGGTCTTTGTTACAAAAACTGATTCTAGATCAGCATTCCTGGTTTGTTTGACTACATAGTGAAGTTTTGTCCGTTTTATAGCTTTTATGGTTTGAGAGGTTTAGATGGTGTATGTATGGAACAGATTTGGGTGACATCTAGTGTTTGGTAGCAATGCTGAACTCCAGACCTAAAGTAAAGAAGCACATTTCATCCACCAGTAGCTGATGCAGCTGGGACTGTTGCCATGGTGATGGCATGATGTATGCGCATGCGTCAGCTTACATAGTGCCTTTACCTAAAATAGCGCAGGCCTCACTGTCGCCTCATTTGCTGCCTCTTATTCATCCACACTTTGTTAGACTCCCAGGTTTTTGTCATTTGTTTTACTGTTCATCATTTACTGCTTTTATAATCTACATTTATAACAACTGGGAGATGCTTTAATTGTTGTAATACTTGATGCTTAAAAATGACTATATAGCTCTACATCAGTTGTTGCGAATTGCTTATGCAGATGTTATGTAGCCTTATGAACATATTATTAGGTGCTAGTGTAATTCAGCTTCAATTTGCTTGAAAGGTGTGTGTAAGATTTGCATAGAAAACTGAAATACAGGGAATAAAGAGGCATGAAGGGTTTGAGAGTGTGTGAGTATGTCCAAACTCTTGCTCCAGTGTAAATTAGCCACATTCTGAACCAATGGTGTAAATGACTCCACATGTACGTGTCAAGTTGGAGCTCATCTCAAAGCTTGTGAATTCAGATGTGTAAGACAAATACAGCCAAAACATAAGAACAAAAAGAGAAAAAAGAAAGATAAACAAGGAAAGGGGGGTCATTCCATGAGATGGGCACAACTTCACTGCAGTTACACTTCACTGTAGGCCAATACTCATGTGCTATATGGCACATATCTATTTATAACAACTGACATACAACTGCCTAATCATCTATAAAGGATTATTCCAATAAGTTTCAGCCACCATAGTAGTTTCTGAGGTGAAATGACATCACTGCCTTTACAGCAACTCACACTTCATAAAAGGTTTGTCAGTAACAATGCCATAAGATTAATGCCCATGTCATGCAGCCTAATGAATACAGGCCTTCGAGGAAATGTTACTGGACGCTAATTTGAATTTGTGGCAGTCATTTTTTTGTCTTCCATGGTTTTAGTTATGTATTTCTCTCGTAAAAATCATAAACAGTAAACATATTTATGTTTTGTGGTATATAACACTGAGAAATCCAAACCCATCATCCTGATGACGTGGTGGAATATTTCAGGCTAAACTGGCTGCCAAACTCCCTTACATTAATGTTATAGCTTCTGACTTTTTGTGTAAACTTGGCCAAAAGAATCATAAATAACGATTTTGTGTAGTGGAGTGGACACGCTTGATATATCCTGTTACGAATCATGATCACGAATAAAACAACTTTGCCAGTTTTTGAACTTGTTTAGTCACACTAAACAGCTATTGTTTAGTGTGACAGTACAGTATTCCTCTTAAGCATTAAAACTGTTTAAAATGTTTAAAAACATTAAAATGTTTTTCTTAAAGTTAATGTTTTTATATTATATTCACATGTGTGTGAAAAAAAGAAATAAAATAAATATATATATATATATATATATATATATATGTACATATTGCGTCAGTTGACACTGATGGGACTCTTTCCATGGGTTGTCTCAGGGGCTGTTACCTTATTGTCAATTAAACAGAGCTGAAAGCTAAAAGTTAATGTTTCACTGCTCTTCTCCTCTTTTTCTCACGACAGATTTTCTCCATGGTGGTGTTTGGCTCTATAATAAATGAGGGATATGTGAACATGGGCAGCGAGCGACTGCACTGTGTGTACAATAAAAATGCGGATGCCTGTAACTACGCCATCACTATAGGGGTGGTGGCATTTTTAGCCTGCCTTTTATTCCTGGCTCTGGACGTCTACTTCCCTCAGATCAGCAGCGTCAAGGACCGGAAGAGAGCCGTGCTGGTGGAAATGGGATTTTCAGGTAGGCCGCTATCATCCTTCATCACAAAATGCTTTTTTTTTGCTTAACACTTACGTATCGTGGGCCCTCACTCAATAAAGGTGTGTCAAAGTGGTTGTCTTCCTCAGCAACGGTTTATGAGCGCATGAGCAGCTCACAGCACTTTTTCCTTTGTTTTCTCTGCAGGGTTCTGGACGTTCCTCTGGTTTGTGGGATTCTGCTTTCTGGCCAATCAGTGGAGCCGCACTTCCCCCAAAGAGCTGCCGCTGGAGCAGGCCACCGACGCAGCACGGGCAGCTATTGCGTTCTCATTCTTCTCCATTCTAACCTGGGTAATCCACACACACGTTTGTTCTATTCTGGTACTCAAAACAAAATTCATGACCTAAAAGACATACTGGGTTAATGTGTAAATATAGTTTACCGTCCAATCTCCAGTCCCTACGGGCCATTCCGAATTTAGTGTTCAATAGGATACGACAAAAACAGGTTTACATAAATCCACCTATTCAGCCAACAACATTTAACCCTGCCCATTCACGACCAAGGTATGTTAATGATAAATAACGTTTCAGCACGGGCTGTTTTTTTCCTGATTTTGGTGTATAATGCACCCCACAAGCCAGGGCTTCCCCAATCACGAGACCTTTACATAAATCAAAACAGCCTGTTTAAAGGTATAAAAAGAGGTCATGCAGAAATTAATTATGACTCCTTTTGGTTAATAAAAAATTCCGGAAAAAATAAACTGCCAGACAAATTAGAAAATGTACCCCTTGAATATGTATCTTGAATATAAATAATGGAATAATAATTTAAAAATAAGCAAGAAATAACTACAAATATTACAGAATAATGTTGGGCTTAAAAAGTAAAGCACGTGACCATGAGTGTGTTATTCATGGTACTGTCAGAGAATTTCTGCTGAATCTCTTTCAAGACACTAGATGGCGCTCTGGTGCAAAATGAGTAATGCTTTTTAGTAACATAAGATCATAAGTTACGCTCATTTCTGAATGTGTGGGGGTCCTAATGATACGTTACAAGGGGGGTTCCTATTGTATCTTGTATTCAAAAATGGCAAATAAGTAATTAATACAAATAAAGTAATAGGAACATAATACAAAAGTTAAACAAGATAAAACAAACACAATAGAATATCAAGGAGCACAAGCCAATTTTACTGGTCAACCATACAGACGCAGTTCACGTAGCTGGCTTTCATAGACGAATGTGAAGTAGCAAGCTAACAAATTAGATATTGGATAGTTAGCCTTTTACAACACACCTAATGGTCCTGAATGCTGACAAAATTCACAAAAAGTAAATAAAACCAGCAAAATTATTGAGCCCACTGGTGACTTTAGGACAGTGCTGTTATTATATTTGTGACATCACAAGTGTTCCAATGAGCTGGTCAGCTCACCAACAGTCGGGACCCTGTAGCAGTGATGCTAGCGTTCTACTGCGCACCCACAAATAAATTCAGTTTCGACATGCGTGCCAAGAAAAATTTTAATTAGCATTTTTTCACTGAAGGCTCTCCTGCCCTCTGAGGACATTTTTTGGTATAATGGAATGAACAGGAGGTGACACCTCAGAAACACAAGTACGTGTGCAAACAATCTACAGCAACAATCGTATCTGACTCTTGCAAATTGTGTTTGTTTCAGGGCTATCTGTGTCTACTAACTGTTAACAGATTTAAGAACATTGCCTTTATGGAGGACAAACAGCGACTGCTATTGAGACCGCTTCCTACTCTCAATCTCTAGAGTAGATTAAAGCACGTTCTTTGCTACTCAACTCCACACCAACTAACTTTTCCTATTGGACCCTTTTTCTAATTTTACAAATGATAACATGGAAGATTCAGCCTGTTTTAACATCCTTGTTAAGGTAATTGCTAGGAATGGGATTTTCAAGATAAAACACTATTCAATATTTGTTGGGAAGTATTTATTCGTTCTTTGAACTTCACACACACACACACACACACACACACACACAAGCTATAACTAAAAACAGAGTCTAATTAAATCAAATTAACTGCCACACAGGTTTTACCTGGAAGTACCACCTTCTTCTTCTTCTTTTGCTGTTTAATGGCTGTTGGCAAATAGCTGTTAGGTGCATTACCGCCATATTACTTTCAGATACCAGTAAAAACAATTAAAAAAAGGATAATAAACACAAACTATTTCATTTTTTATAATTTAATGACTACTGAAATATTGAAAAATTGCAACCCATTCCTAGTATTTACCTCATTTTTCCTGGAATGATTGATCATTTGGTGGAACAGTTCTTATTTTTAGAGAGGAGCAAGCCTGTCAAGGGTTACTTTAAACTCACATTTTTTACTGTAAACCCTTGATGTAGGCAATCAAAAAGACATTTTTGGTGTCAAAATGTTGCTTTTCTATGTTTAGAAATGCCTCTGTGAGGTTAATGAACACTCAACGGTCACACAGATAGTCCAAGCTATTTCATAAAAATACATAACCAAAACTTTCAACCACATGCTGCTCTTCATTAAGGCGGTGCAGACTTGTGCATGTGGTTGTGGACACAGAATGACTTACTGTGAGCCATAGAAATGAACTCAATTTCACATATACAGGCAGCCGTTTCAGAAAACACCAGGGCTGGTATTCACAAGGCAGTCATGAATTAGAGGACTTTCTCCTAAACCACACCAACAAGTACCACCTTAATGAAGACCTGGATGGTTTGAGCAGGTTGAGAGAGATTTTTGATGTATGTTATTGAAACTATTTGGTCTATTTGTGTGAATATCGAAGTTTTATTGAGTGCTATTCCTACTGAAACCCTGAAAAAAATTAAACCTGGCCATTTACAGAACTGGACACTGTACGAAATGGCATAAACCTTAAACCTGTAAAAATGTTAAGGTACATCATGTAATGTGACCAAATGACAATAAGGTGTAACTTACAAAGGCCCTACAGTGAATTCGGTTGTGTAAAATATGGAAAAGGGTACATTGAGCATATTATGAGTGGTCACCCCCACTCTAGTCATGAGTCTCAGTGTTGCCTTAAAGAGAATAATTAAAAAAAATGAATTTACACCAAAATATTGTCTTTTTAAAATTACTTCACAAGTGTGAACTTAGCAAGTGTGGGATGGTCTTGTGTGAACATTCAATGAAGTATTGCCTTAAAGTCTATGATCACTCTCATAACCGACTGAAATGCTCTTTTCCTTGCCAATAATCTGCGTTTTTGCGTGAGATTACTGGATTTTCAGGACAGTTTTGCTAAACACAATTAATCTGACTAACATGGTTGATATGACCAGGCGGCCCTGACCGCGTGCGCCGTGCAGAAGTTCCTGCTGGGAACCGACATGACGCTCTTCAACATGGACCACACGGCCAGCCAGCCCCCCAAACAGCCCTACCCGTCCAACGACGTGATTGGCCAGACCACCATCCCTGTCAACAACGCCTACCAGAGCCCGCCGCTCATCGAGACCGTGGAGACGCGCCCGCCCGGGTATCAGATCCCGCCAGCTTTTTAAGCCTCAGCTGATGTGGAGAAGGAACACAGAGAGGGAGGATGGCTTCTTTACTTAGGGGTTCTTTTGAGGTGCAATGAACTGCGAGTCTTCAGGTAGCAATTTCAAATCCAGTAGATTATTTTGGTCCAGTATTATTGAAGATACATAAAATGTGGAGGAACTATTTGGGTCATTCTCACCAACATGGCTAATACTGAAATTTGAAAAAATGAAAATGACTAAAGTTGCTCATTGCTGCAAAATGTTTGAGGATGAAAGTATAAACATTTATTTTATAACTTTTCTTTACCGTCGGTATATTGTTTCGGACTAGTGTCTTCTGCAGTTTTATTCCAGCACATTGATTTTAGCTCAACGCTTTGCTAATCTTTTTACTTGTGCCAACATTTTATTTAAGATTATAGGACAATTCAAAGCAAAACAATCTTAATTTTTGGGGGATAATGAGAATAGGGGAAATACGCCCTAAAAAAGGAATAATATCTCCAAAATGCTCTGAATATTGATTGTCTGTACAATGATTCACGCGTAAATATTTTGAAGCTGTTTTGTGAGAATGACCCATTTACACACTAGTGGAATTTAAATAATAAAAACAACACACTTCTTTAAAATACTTAATTTATTTACCTATTTGTATGTTTAAAATGGCTGAGAATTTTAGTTAAACCTACTGACTAAATACTATGTAATACTAAAACTGATTGAAACCTTCAAAAATTGGTGCATTTTTACGCTCTTGATTGTAGTTTTTCACACTTTAGAGGAGTTGTTCAAAAAAGGGGAAAATGTAGCCTGGCTCTACAGCAAATGCAGCCTTTTTGAGGTGTTTGGTCGCTCATCCGATCCTTTTACGAGTGGAGGAATATCGCCAGTGTGCTCGTTATGTATTTCTTAACGTATCTTGCTATTTATTCAGATATGCTTTTGAGAAACTTGATGCCAAAATGATTTGTTTAGTATTATTTTGTAATCTGGGTTTTGGTTAAGAGAGCTGTCAATGCTTCGTTGGCTTAAATGCAGAGAGGAGGAGAAGTAGATCACGTCCCCATGAAAGAAGTGAGCTGGAGGGACAGGAATGGGTGGGGACGGACGTGTCTGGGATGCATGTGTGTATCCGCTGGTCCGAAAATACATTCCTAGTGAAAGCATCTCAGCAACCTGTTTACTGTAAAATGCTGTATCTGTGTGTGTGTGTGTGTGTGTGTGAGAGAGAGAGAGAGACAGAGAGAGAGACAAAGAGAGTGTGTGAATAAGCACTCGTGTCCTCAGTCTTACTGCATGATAAGTCGAGGGGCTTATAGAAATGTCCACTTGTAGCGTTTAGAGTTGCCGAGGAACAGAGGGACATGCCCAGCGCAGTCCAGACGAAATAAAAGTTCTTTCTGAAAGCTTTTTTTTGCTTCCTGAATTTCTTCTTTAATTTTTTCAGTCAAGCATTCTTCACTCCATCCCTGGGACCTTTCAGACTGAGCACCCAATATTACAGACCGAGAAAAATTCAGGTCCCTAAAAATACATGGCCGTGTGCAAAAGTCTACGTTAAATGACGTATTTGTATTAATTTCCTACCTGTAAATAAGTACATCCTCTACAGAGAGCACATTTTAAAATACAGTTCATGTTTAATTGCTCAGTGTAACATATCAGGTGGAACTAAACATAAATGAGGCCTGTGCAAAATGTTTGATATTTAATTTTTTTCCCCCCTTATTTTAAACTCAGTTTGTTCCTTTTAAAGAAAGTGTAACCTTATCTTCCCTTAGAAAATCAGCCCTTAGTCATTCAACCATTCAACCTTTTGTATACAACTGTGTATCCTCACATTATTGATGAACAACAAAGTCACCCTTTCATATTTCTTTTGGTTTGTCTTTACCAAGAGTGCAGATGACTCTGGAAGGCAGTTGTACTCTCCAGGAATCTGGAAGTTGGGCTGACTAGTTTCATTTATTATCCTCATTAAACCATCATTTATGCTGGTGTAATATTGTGGAGATCATTCAGTTGCTCCTCTGGGATGGTTAGGGACTTAAAATGAATTATTAAAGTTAGGGTGATGGCAAGGATTTGGAAAAAAAAAGTTGCACTTTGTAAAATAACACAATATGTAAACAGTTACTGGTAATTACTGGATTACATAACAGTGTTTACCATATAGACACAATATTAGTGTTTTTTTTTTTTGCAGTTTTGACTTTCTGTTTTATAATAAAATGAAAAAAAAGTTTGTTTTTAATGGCAGAGGGTAAAAAATGGTTCAGAAACACTAAAGGCTTAATCAGAAAACCTCTCTGGGGTTACACAACCCTTTAGAATCCATGAAGTTAAAGTGAGACTTCCAGCTCTGGAGACATCATGGACACCCTGAGGCCCGACTGCAAAACTTCAACCACCAGGTGTCAGCAGCCCTCCAATATTGAGACCAGGCAGCTCATCTGGCTTTTAGACCCAATCAGTAGTTTCTGTGAGCCAGAACAGAAACTAGTAGTAGTACCTAGTATAGTAACTAGAAGTAGAGACTAAAACAGTCACTAAAATAGTAACTAGAATAGTAAATAGTAATTAGAAGTAGTAAATAAAATAGTAAATAGAAGTAATAACTATAATAATAAAAAATAGTAACTAGAAGAAATAACTAAAATAGTAACTAGAATAGTAAATAAAATAGTAGCTAGAAGCCGTAAACAATTATGATTATATTTGAAATAAGTTTGGAGTACAGTTCATAACAAACAATTACTTGAGTTAAACTAGTCATTGGATTAAAATGTACAAAATAAAAGTGAAAATTTAGAAGTGCTAAAGTTTAGAAATGATCCAGAATTGTTTAGTTACTCATTACTCCACGCTCTCTTCTTTAATGGGTATCTTATATTGGAGAGCTAAAACAAAATTATGGAAGTGCAAAGTTCCCTCTATTATGAAGTGCCATGAGTCACCCCACTCTTTTTCAGTTTCAGGACGTTGTGTTTAGTTGGATAATTTTATATGGTAAGAAAACATGCTTTAAAATATTTTAATATGTCTACAGATTTTAAGTGCATACTCAGAATCACCGACAATACACAGCAATAATTTTTCGTTACAAAGTTTTGGTCGTTAAAGGTTTTCAGCATCCGTGGATGCTGCAATACAGCTTGTGGGAAGGTAAAGTAAGTACAAGGCTTCTATCCGACAGCTATACGTGAAAACATGCCATAAGTGGAAACTGCTGTAGGTGAAAACTGCTGGTGGCCTAGTGGTTCGGGTGTTCGCCCTGCGATGAGGAAGTTGATTTGATTCCCAAGACTGCTGAGCACCTCTGAGGAACCCTGAGTAAGGTACTGTCCCCACACACTGCTCCCCGGGCGCTGTGTTCCTGACTACCCGCCGCTTCACTCGGTGACTGGGTTAAATACAGAGAAAGAACTTCGTGCTGTTCACATATAACCAAATAATCACTTTCACAAAAGATAAAAACGTGGCTGTAGTGTGTCATGTGATGAAGGAAATGTCCTTCCATTTTTGAGTATATAAATGAGAAAAAAGGAACAGATAAGCATCTTAAGGCTGGACATGTTCTTAGGTTTAGATATGTATATATAAATATAACCTCAAGCATCAAATTAAGCCTCTGGATGGACTGAAAGCTTGCAAAAACAGTAAAAAAGACAATTGAGTAATACATGTTAGAACCAATGTAGAGCCAATGTAAAGTTCTTAAAATTACAGTAAATTATGATCATTTTGCAGGATTTATTGCATTGTGCTGATGTAGACTTTATAGTAAATTATTGTGAATAATTTTTTTGTCATTTTTGTACCTTTTAATGAGTGAACTATTTGAAAATGGTGTTAGGGTTGGATTACTCTTAAAATATTTGTACCCTTTTTTGCAATGCAGGCCTGCATGCTATTATAGTACAAAATTTATTTCTTAGAAAGTTTACTGTCATTCTTAATACTTCAGCAGACAAAGACAATTGGGACAATGTTGTGCTTCCAATTTTGTGGACCCAGTTTGGGGAAGAACCTTTTCTATTCCAGCATGACTGTGTCTCAGTGCACAAAACAGCTCCATAAAGACGTGCTCTATGAGTTCAGTGTGGAAGAACTTGACTGGCCACACAGAGCCCTGAACTCAACCACATCCAGCACCTTGGGATGAACTAGAACGGAGATTGCGTCCCGGGCCTTCTCGCCCAACATCAGTGTCTGACCCCATAAATGTTCTACAGAATAAATGGACACAAATTCTCACAGAAACTCCAAAATCTTGTGGAAAGTCTTCCAAAAAGAGTGGAAGCTGTTAAAGCTGCAAAGGGGGACCAACTTCATATTAAAGTTTATATATTTGAATGTAAAGTCATTAAAGTCCCTGTTGGTGTAATGGTCAGGCGTCCCAATACTTTTGTCCATATAGTGTTTATTTGATATGTTTGTGTGTTTTATTCTGGAATTCCTGGCACTTCACTTTAGCTGATTTGAATTTTGCTGCATTTTTTTTTTTTTTTTACCATAATTCCTGCCAACCTAACTGTACATTTTACTTTAAACTGTCTGAGGGAAAGGTGTACATGTGTGGAATAAGTTTAGATGGATCCATGTTCCAGCCTCCAGTTTTCTCTACATGGAACTTTGGGTTTATGCAGTATGTTTATATGCGAATGGCAGGTAGCTTAAAGGTCAGAGCTGCCTGTTGGGCTCCTGTTTTGATTCTAGCTTGACACTGACCTTTTCCTCTGTCCGGTATAAATGAACTACTTTGGGTAGTTTATCTCAGTATTATTCCACATATCATTCACTGAGTACAGCTGGGAAGCTTTTTTGTCCAATGATGGACTCAAAGGACCTGTTTAAAAGAATGACGTTTCAAGGCATCACGGTAGTTCTTTTCAGAAAATTTAGGTGAGTGTTTCATGCTCTTCAATAAACTTTATTGTCTTTAAAAAAATTTGATGTCCACCGTCAATGTTTTCAGAGGACCTCCATGTCCACTCTTGCCCTGAAATCACACCATGAAACAGTCCAAAGGCACCTCTCTGGGTCAAACTGCTGCAAACTACATATATCATATATATGATATTGATTCAATCCAACAAAAGGTGAACACTATATGGGCAAGCTTTCCTTCGCTGGACAGGTCTTTTACAATGTCAATGTTAAAACACAGCAACTGTTGAAAATGTTCTTATAATACATAATTAACCCTTCCTAAACCATCCTTCACATATTGATTTGTGTTTAAAAGCCCTTAGGTTTCCATGTCTTTCGCTTTCTACCACAGGACATGACAGTGATTGAAACACTAAAACAGTGGTGCAAAGTACAAATCGACACACTGAAATTAAAGGTACACCCTGTGATTTCAGAACAAACCACTACACTCACTCTAATGCTGACGGAAGGGCTTGGAGGTTCGTCACGCCCCTCAAATTTACTCCTCGGAGCTCTAGGTACAAAATGAATATAAAAAAACACAGCCTTACAATGGGGGGGTTTCCACAATTTCTCTTCTAGATTAAATGTTAATGTACAACAAAGCTGATGTAAACAAAATCACTGTGAATAAGAGTACGGTTTTAACACTGTTTTAAAGTGTTTCATAACTCAGTACAATTAAATGTGAGCAGTTGCACAGACTCTTCCAAATTTATGCATAACGATTAAGAGCAATGTGATTTGAAATAAGATGTTCTAAAGACAGATGGTGATAGGAACCAAACATCTGAAGCCCCAATACTGACATTTCATAAATACGACAGATATTGCTGTCATTATAATTTGCAAAAAGAAAATATATCGAGCTCAGCAACCGATCTCGTAGAGTCCAGTCTAGTTGTGTTTATATTTTTGGTGCAAGTTAGTGTAAAACATTCATCTACTTGAGAGAATGGAATTAACTGGTAAGTGGTTAAAAACTAAAGGAAAGTGAAGTGAAGTGACCTCTGTGTCTCAGATCAAGAAACCCAATCATAAACCAAAACAAAGAAAGCAATGATTTGCTGCTGCTTTCTTGAATTTTCCTAACTTTTCCTAAACCACACATTTTCCTAAAACCCAGCTTATCTGTAAGGTAAATAGTCCCAAAGAAACTTTACTGTTAAGATCCACTATTATCAGTACTACATGAAAAAGGTGATCCTGTATGTTGGCCCTATCATCAGGAAAACATGAATTCAATCCCAGTGATGCTGCAGCAGTCCCTGACCACAACTGGCCTCTCTCTAGTATGGAGAACTCCCAGTGTTGGTGGATGTGACTTTGGGAGTGCTAGCTTCAGGAAGGAACTGGATATGACTAAAATTGGGGGAAAAACTGTGTAGGTTCACTGGATGCTGTATTTGTGTTGTAGACATCATGATCCCTGGTTCCAATCACCAACACTGTAAAGAAACATCTGTGAATTTCTCTACAATGAACAATAATCACATCAAACCTCTCTAAATGACTTTATTTACCCACTGAATTATGCAGAAATGCCAAAAAAATCAGTGGAATTCCCCTTTAAAAGTTGCTGCATGAATAACAGTGTAGACTTTTCAAGACTGAAAAGAGAAAAGCGGTGCCCTCTTTTCATGAACAGGATAAGAACATAACAGCATCTGGTGCGGCTTCGGGGTTTAAATGTGCAGTTTGTGGGATACCTGACCGCAACTCCATTTCTTGACAGGCAGATGTGTTCACTCATCAATTAAAAAAAAATAAAAAATAGCGCTTAGACCTGCATTCACATGCTTCATCTCCGCATTGAGCCCCTTTTACCTTTCAGTCCCAAGTTGCCATGAAAAAATAGGAAAAGAAATCAGAGGTTTATCATCTACTCTAAATATATTTCATAGAAACGGCCGGAGGAAGTGAACAAAACTTGAGTACGCTTCTTCTCAGTCTGTGTGCAAAACTCTGACCTTTTATAAAAATATGTTAGGTCAATCCCTGCATTCAATAAATATATTACTTCATATAGTCTGCAATAACCATTGTATTTCACTCACTCTGCCATATAAACCTTATGATTCTGTCATGCAGCGTGTTTAACGTTTGCGTTTTAGAGGAACAGCAAAACGTGAGCATCATCCCTTATATAAAAAAACACCATTAAAAAAAAGCCATACAACCTACTTTCACACTGAAACACAAACGTAGTTCAGGTTTTAACACCCTAAACTAAGTCAGCATAAGATCCAGGATAGGGTTCTATAACAACCATATTATAATATAGAGTTCTAATAGTAACTAAAATATATAAATTATTCAAGGGTTGCTATCCAGTATCACAATAGTGTGATGATAACAGGCATATCGCTGTTTCAGAAATGCACGGTGAAAGTGCAAAGAAAGTGGCATGATTGTAACAGAGTTACAGATACATAAAACTTCACATCAGTTTTTAGACTGCAAACACACCCTCATATCCTAATCAATATGATCAGGAGGGGGTTCAGTTCTGTTGGAAATTCATTGCATAACTCGCTGTTTTTTTTTACCTCGGAATTCTACCCGACAGGTTCACTGTCAAAGCCTCATGTTTTGGTTGCCTAGGCAACAGAATCCGGGTTCGCAGAATCCCTAGAGCTGGCCATCCTGACCAGCCCCCTCTTCCTAAAAGGGCTACGAGCCGCACCACCCTCGGCGGTCCCCGCAGCCTCTGACTGGGCCTCGAGAGGAAAGGAGTGCGAGGACTGGTCACTGTCCGACAGCAGCTCTGACAGGCTGCTCAGGGAGCTCACATCCGATTGGTCGAAAGAAAACTGAGGGAGGGGCAGGCGGCTGGGCAAGTGAGGTTCCGAGTGAGGTTCCAAATGAGGTTCTGGTGGGAGGAGGGGCTTTGTGAGTGGCGGAGTATCGGGGAGATCCAAAGACTCCTGCGTGAGAGCAGACTCAAATGATGGTGCCCGCCTCCTCAGGACCGTGCTGCTCTCCTGACTGGGGGTTGGAGGCGACGGAATCTCTGAGTCAGTGGGTGGTTCTATGGAAATGCAAGGTGGGCTCATTTTCTCCTTTCTGGGTACTGGGGACACCGACCTGCCGCGCATTTGACAGGACGGCCTACGCTGCTCGGCTGCTGGCTGCTGTAGCTCCTCCCCATGCGTCGAGTGCCGGCGAGTGCAGGCAGGCTGGGTAAGGAGGCCGTGTGCATCCACGCTGTAGTATTTCCTCAGGTTCGAACCCTTAGACGCCTGCTGGTGAGCTTCACTGTCAGTCTGCTGTGAGTTCTGTGATTGGCTATCAGAACAGGAAGGGGCGGTCACATAAGGAGATAAGGTGTGGCTACATCTTATCTGCTGGGAAGAGTCTTTCCTTTGGACGGAGGAATTGATTTGCCGAACCTCCTCGTCAGCCTCGTCTGTGTTGGGTAGATGTGGATGTATGTGCGCGTCTTTAATGGTTAGTGTGTGTGTGGGTTGGGTGTGTGTGGGCCTGTGGCAGGGGATGCTGCGCTGGCTGTACGCGTGTCTGCTTGTTTGCACGCTTGCTGTCCGACTGCGAGGGAGGAGAGGGGGTGTGGCCTGAGGTGTGCAAGGGGCGGAGCCTCCCGTCAGAGGAACGCTGGGCACTTTGAGATGCAGAATTTCATCGGAGCAGTGCAAAAGTAAGTCTTCTCTGGAGCAAGGGTGGACCGAGTCAACAGAATCACTCTTTATCGCCTCCTGCAGTGAAGGGGACAGTTACTATCAGAACCTATGCACACAGTTGTATTGGCTAGGGGTGCACAGATGTGGTCCTGGAGGGCACAGACGTGTTGAATCAGGTGCGTTTGAGCAGATAAACTGTGCCCTCCAGAACTGGAGCTGTGCACACCTGCCATAGGTCATACATAAACACAAATTCAGTACCTGTCTTTGAAGCATCCTGAAGGAATTGTGTCTACTAGTGCGACGCTGTGGTAGAATCTCTAACTGAGAGATGGAGGCTGTCTGTGGTTTTGTGTCTGGAGCCTTCAGCAGAGATCCCCCTTTACATGGATGAGAGCTTACTGAGAGCAAAGAGCCTAAAAAAAGAATAATAATTACTCACGTTAATTACAAGAATGTTTGCTTGATTTACTGTATAGAGCACGGTTATTCAACTGAAGGGCCACTGTCCAGCCCAGTTTGGTGATTTAACACACACACACTAAGCATGGCAATTAATAGATGAGTGGAACCAGGTGCATTTTAGCAGGAAACCCACCAAACTGGGATGGACACCAGGGGTCAGGAAAATGTTTAATTTTTAGATGCATCACGATTCTCTTTTGAGAGATTCTGAACTGATTCATAAATCAATTAGCCAGAACCTGGCTTAGAGGAGAGAAAATGCAGATTTCACAGATACACATTTGCATCACAACTGTCATATATATGAAATAAAAGAGCCAGAACCATGGTAAACAGGACCCTTTGGACCTTTTAGTTTAAAGGGGTGGAGGTAAACTGGTGTAGGCTGAATAGGTGGATATATGTAAATATGTTGGTGTCTGTAACATCATGAAAGCCCTTAATCAAAAACGAGCTGTTGCAACATAACCTGCATATATGAAGTGGAATTTGGACAGTATGTTAAAAAAACTGAACCACATCAACACAGCCAGTTCAGTTTTTAAATGGCCTCTAAACATACAGGAGGCAGAAGCTACATTAAATGTAAGCTAAGCTCACATTCCTTGTCAATGACAAATACAGGAACACTCTTAATGTAGGTTGCAGAAATCAAAAATCGTGATGCACATAGATTGTTTTGTAATCTCCTCTTGGCATCCTGAACTGGAATTCATCGGAATCATGAGGTGCTAGAGATTCCCACCACTACTGGACACGAGTCCTGGAAAAGGAAACGCCTGGTATACACCATAGAAAACCCTCAAAGAGTGACTGCAAGATGAACGCCTATGTCACCTGCTAGTGTTTTCCAATCAATCGACTGCTGTTTGGAGATGGGCTGGTCAGTAGGTCTGTGTCCAGGCTTAATGGGGTAGAACATGTAACTGTCGTTCGGCAAAGACAGCATCCTTGATATGGAATGCTTCCCAACTGAGAGCAGGTTGCTATTGTGAGGGACATCTCGCTGGAAATGTAATAATCACAAATTAAACAGTTTATTCAACCTACAACACCAGCAAGACAGAGCTTGGTTATTGTTCACTGCATCTTCAGTGGTGTGAAAAAGAGTTTGCCCCTTCCTCATTTTTTCCCATGTTTGTCACACTTAAATGTGTCAGATCGTCAAACTAATTTAAATATTAGTAAAAGACAACACAAGTAAACACAAAAGTGAAGGAAGGAAGTGAAGGATTTTATTATTAAGGGAGAAACCTACATGGTCCTGTGTGACAAAGTGATTGCCCCCTAAACCTAATAACTGGTTGGGCCACCCTTAGAAGCAACAACTGCAATCAAGCATTTGCGATAACTTTCAATAAGTCCTTTACAGCGCTGTAGAGGAATTTTGGCCCACTCATCTTTGCAGAATTGTTGTAGTTCAGCCACATTGGAGGGGTTTCGAACATGAACCGGCTTTTTAAGGTCATGCCACAGCATCTCAATAGGATTCAGGTCAGGACTTTGACTAGGCCACTCCAAAGTCTTCGTTTTGTTTTTCTTCAGCCAGTCAGAGGTGGACTTGCTGGTGTGTTTTGGATCATTGTCCTGCTGCAGAACACACATTCCTTTCAGCTTGAGGTCACGAACAGATGGCCGAACATTCTCCTTCAGGAGTTTTTGGTATAGAGCAGAATTCATGGTTCCATTTATCACAGCAAGTCTTCCAGGTCCTGAAACAGCAAAACAGCCCCAGACCATCACACTACCAACACCATATTTCTCTGAAATGTGATGTTACTTCTACGCCAGATGTAACGGGACACACACCTTACAAAAAGTTAAACTTTTGTCTCGTCAATCCACAGAGTATATTCCCAAAAGTCTTGGGGATCATCAAGATGTTTTCTGGCAAAATTAATGTTCTTTTTGCTCAGCAGTGGTTTTCGTCTTGACACTCTGCCATGCAGGCCATTTTTGCCCAGTCTCATTCTTATGGTGTAGTCTTGAACACTGACCTTAACGGAGGCAAGTGAGGCCTGAAGTTCTTTGGATGTTGTTGTGGGGTCCTTTGTGATTTCTTGGATGAGTCGTCGATGAGCTCTTGGGGTAATTTTGGTCGGCCGGCCACTCCTGGGAAGGTTTACCACTGTTCCATGTTTTCACCATTTGCGAATAATAGCTCTCACTGTGGTTCACTGGAATCCCAAAGCTTTAGAAATGGCTTTATAACCTTTTCCAGACTGATAGATCTCAATTACGTTCTTTCTCATTTGTTCCTGAATTTCTTTGGATCTCGGCATGATGTCTATGCATTTTGTGTTTACTTGTGTTGTCTTCGACTAATATTTAAATGTTTTTAATGATCTGACACATTTAAGAGTGACAAACATGGAAAAAAATAAGAAATCACACACTTTTTCACACCACTGTAGGTCACTGTGTCTTAACAGACAAAAAAACATTCCTCTGAAACTGGTTTACAGACTATATACAGAAACCAAACACTATGGAAAGAACAGTCTGCACAAAATGGACTGAAATGTAAAGATGATGGAAACTGGATGAATGTAAACATATTGGTTTAGAAACTGGATGTCATTGTGCAAAAAGATCATACCTTTTTTTAGAGGTGTATTTATGGTTTAGGATTTTAATTATAGAGTGTGTGTAGAAATGGTGTGTGTTTGCAGTGTATGGACTGAAACACACGTGTTGGTGTGGGTGTCCCACACCAACACTCCACTGAGACCCTGCTGACAGGTGCTTAGTGAGGTGTGTGTCCCCAGGTGACTTCAGCACCTGAATAGTGCATGGAGCTGCTTTTTATAGTCTGGAGCCCAGGGGCTCAGAGGTGGTCCAGGCTCGACCCTCCTCTGGAGCAGATTCCAGAGTCCAGCCGTCCCTTCAGAGTCTCCACACGGATCAGCACTGATCTCAGTACTGTACTGGCTGCTGTGTGGGAAGTGTGTGTGTGTGTGTGTGTGTGTGTGTGTGTGTGTGTGTGTGTGTCACACATGTGCGTGGGGCGTGTGCATCTGTTTGTGTGTGTATACATAGAAAGTGTGTGTGTGTGTGTGCGTGTGTGTGTGTGCGCGTGCGTGCATGTGCGGGGGAAGTTCGTTTGTGTGTGTGTGTGTGTGTCTGTGTGTGTTTTTCTTTTTACAGTGGAAATCTAAACCCATGCTGGCATTTACAGTCCGAGAGAAAGGACTACATAAAGAGCAAAGGCAGTGAGAGAAAAAGTGAAGAGAGTGTGGGAGAGAAAGAGAATGAGAGAGGGTAGAAGTAGAGAAAGAACAAGAAAGCAAATGGGGAGAATGAGAGGGAGGAAAAGAGCATGAGAGAAAGAGAGAAAAGGGCATAGTGTGATAAATAAAAACTGGGTATGAGAGCGCAATGGAAAGAAAGAATGGAAAGAAAGGATGGAGGGTAAGAGAGAGAAAAGAAAGGAATAAAGAATGGAGGTACGATAAGAGAGAGAGAGGGGAGAGAAAGATAATGGAGAAAGGAGAGAGAGAGAGTGAGAGGGGAGAGAAAGATGATGAGAGAGGGAGAGAGAGAGATAATGAGACAGAGAGATAATGAGAGATCGAGGGGGGGAGAAAGATAATGAGAGATATAGAGAGAGAGAGAGAGAGAGAGAGATAATGAGAGAGAGATAATGAGAGATCAAGGGGGGGAGAAAGATAATGAGAGATATAGAGAGAGAGGGAGAGAGAGAGAGAGATAATGAGAGAGAGATAATGAGAGTGAGAGAGAGAGATAATGAGAGATAGAGATAATGAGAAAGAGAGGGGGGGAGAAAGATAATGAGAGATAGAGAGAGAGGGAGAGAGAGATAGAGATAGAGATGGAGAGAGAGAGTATTGATTGTGTGGTGGGCAGCTGTAACCTCTCTGTCCTCCCTGTACTGTAGCTGCTCTGTGATGTAACAGGTATTGAGGCACTTGCTGGTTGACCATCTGCTCTCTGGACACACGGTCACTGCCCAGCCAACAGCCAGAGACTGGCACTCATCTACACCCTCCATAGCCTGGAGGACAAACACATACACACACACACACACACACACACACACGCACACAGAGTCCTGCACACCTGTGTTTTTATGTGAACTCTAGCAACGTCTCAGCGGTGATTCATCCATTAAAATCTGCCCTCAGAGTAGGGGGTGTGACTGCATGTCCTCTTTCGTCAAGGTAAAATTGATCTGTGCGGAATCTGAGCTTTCTCTGTTTTACTGTTTTCATTGTCTTGAAAGGGAGTGCTGTGACACAGGGTTTCCAAATAACAAGCATTCAGGGTTTCCAGCATAGGAATAAATGGTGAAACTATGTGGCCGAAAATTTCACACAATTTTATTTTGCAATTATATGTGTACACCAGCAACACCATAACAACCACCTTGGATAACCTCAAAAATACCATAGTAATCACTTAACAACCACCTGGAACATCATAGCAACTGACTAGCAGCCTACAGGCAACACCATAGCAACCGCCTGGGATACCACAGCAACCACCTAGCAATACCCTAGGAACCACCTGAATCACATCACAGCAACCGCTTTACAATGCCCTAGCAAACACCTGGAACATCATAGCAACTGCCTAGCAACCAACAGGCAACACCACAGCAACTACTCGAGATACCGCGTGAGCCACCTAGAGAACATCACAGCAACCATTTGGCAACATCCTAGCAATTGCTTAGCATCATGGGATGGAAATGCACTTTCCTAGTTCATTCCTATGAATTGAATGTTCAATATAATGAGTCATTTTGAGTGGCCCAGCATGAAAAGTGAGTGGGGCTGTTACTGACTGGAACTACACCCTGCAGGCTGGGTAGATCATCAGAAGGGGGGTCGGGGGTCCATGTTGTAGAGGTTACACTCTCTCTTTTTTTTGCCCCCTGGGATTCAGCATTAGCAGTAAGCTCTGTTCCAATTCAGACGCTCTTATTTAATCCTGTCTGTCTAATGGCAGCTCTTGGAAAACAGCATGTGTCTCCAAGAACACCCGATCGATTAAGTTTTATTGATTAAGTGACACTATGTGTGGGTGGTGTGTGTGTGTGTGTGTGTGTGTGTGTGTGTGTGTGTGTGTGTGTGTGTGTGTGTATCCTATCTCAGTTGTCAGTAGCCTGGAGGCTGGAGCTCAGCTGTGCTAGAGCAGACCTGTTTCTCCCTCGTCTGTCACCACGCTGACAAACGTCCATCCAACCTCTGGACCAGAACTTACTTTATCACAGCATCATCTACCCACCTTAACGATGTACAGTACTGTGCAAAAGTGTTCAGCCCCCTCATTTGTTTTTGCATTTTACTTTGTTGGTGTAAAAAAATCCTATTTTCTGCCAGACTGTCTTGTCTTTGTCATATTAAGGAGGTTAAATGAAAAAATAGGAACAAATGTTTTATTGCGACAGACTGGAGCCTAGATAAAGGAGTTCCAACCACTCAGTATTCAGCACCACCAGTATACTGATCATCTGCAATCATGAAAGTGACCATTCTGTCATACGTGAACACGCCACAACACACTGTGAACAGCACGAAATTCTCCCTCTGCATTTAACCCGTTTAACCCGTTTAACCCATTTAACCCGTTTAACCCATTCACCAAGTGAAGCAGGAACACAGTGCCCGGGGAGCAGTGTGTGGGGACGGTACCTTACTCAGGGTTCCTCAGAGGTGCTTAGCAGTCTTGGGACAGTCCTCCATCATTTGTTTCTGGAAGCAAAATGTGAAGAGATGAGGGGGCTTTTGCACAGTAGCGTACATTATTCACATTTATAGATGGGAAAGAGATCATACTGCAAAAGTCTTGGCCCATCTGAGACTGTGTGTGTGTGTGTGTGTGTGTGTGTGTGTGTGTGTGTGTGTGTGAAACCTGTCTTGTGCTCTCTTGGAGGAAGGCCAGTACTTACAGTTCCCATCCGGCCCCTCGTTTATCTAATCAGTGCTTCTTTAAATTAAATCAGGAGCTGCTGATGGAACTGAACCCATTCGAAGGAGAGCAGCTTTCCTGAAAACACAACGTTCTTCTGACATTTTATTGTATTTGTTTGTTTATTAATGTTCACTCTGACCTTATGTAGTGTTTTTTTACTGGTTCTTACAAAAGTCTAGATTTATGTTTCAGTTTTAAGGCTGCACAGTATATCGTCTGTTATCAGGCTCTGCAATACTGAAATCACAGCCCCTGACCAATTACAGGGTGACCAATCACAGCTCCAGGTGAGTTACCGGGTGTTCTGATGAATCAAGGTCTTCATGAAATCCAGCAAAAGTCTCATTATTTTCATCTGTAGTCATAAAAAGCACTAATTGTTTTTGAGGACCCGAATTCTACATTTTCCTCCTGTTTCCTTTATTGTGTATCAAAAATAACTCATTCATCATAATTAATTTCTTATCACCGTTTTCCAACCTCTGTTTATCCATAAGATTTAAACGGGCTGTTTGAATTTATAACTTTAGCTTGGGTGGGCGGAGCTAAACTGCAGTAGGTCGAATAAGGAGATATGTTTAAGTGCTAGTTTTGTGACATCACAAAACTATTCGTAAACAGGCTGTTTATGCGGGTTAGTTTCAGAATCTGGACTGTATGATTTGGGGAGTCAATGTACATTTTCAGACTTCATCCATACATTAAGCCTTTCTCCATTTTCTCTCTTTTTCTCCATTTTCTCTCTCTTTCTCCATTTTCTCTCTCTTTCTCCATTTTCTCTTTTTCTCCATTTTCTCTCTCTTTCTCCATTCTCTCTCTCTCTTTCTCCATTTTCTCTCTCTCCATTCTCTTTCTTTCTGCATTTTCTCTCTCTCTTTCTCCATTTTCTCTCTCTTTCTCCATTTTCTCTCTCTCTCTTTCTCTTTGTCTGTCTGTCTGTCTGTCTGTCTGTCTCTCTCTCTCTCTCTCTCTGTCTCTCTCTCTCTCTCTCTGTCTCTCTCTCTCTCTCTCTGTCTCTCTCTCTCTCTCTCTCGCTGTATTAATCATATTAACTCTGGTAAGGAGCTGGAGATAATATTCCAGTGTCATGTTGTACTTTGAGATTGGAGAGGAGCATCTACTGTAGGACATTTGACACGTTTTATTCATGTGTGTGTTTGATTGTGGGGCGGAGGGCCGCGGTGGGCCTGATTAATGAAGATGACATTTGTAGTTTCAGTGTTTACATGCTGCTGTTTGAGTGCTAAAGCAGCTGGAATACGGCAGTAATGGCGCTGAATGTCCGTCTCGTGCTTTAAGCTCCGCCGAGGCCGGTCGGAGTGACGGATGGAGCCGAGTGAGCGGAGAGGCTGTTAGTGTTACTGAGGGCACAGAGGTCCTTCCATTAATGGACTGTGATGTTCTGTTTTGGTCGGCTACGGTGATGCGTTTCTGAAATATTGCACTGTTACACCATCAAACGGGTGGTTTTTTTAAAAGTTTTTTTTTGCAGGAAAAGCTCTAAAATAGCATTTTTCTTTTTTTAAATTCCGTTACTTACTCTTCCCTCAAGACTACATTAAAATACCAGAAAGTCTGTATCTCTAGAAGCAAAATGCGAAGAAATGAGGAATAGAGAATGACACAGTATTGCACAGTTTTGAATTTTCACTTTTTAAATTATTTTTTTAAAGAATCTTTTGTGTTTTCAGAGATGATCAGAGTGTCTGCGGTGGACCACGGAAACATGGACTGAAGACCCCCAGATCTTTGCTGCCTGACCAGCTGTAACTGGTATTTCTGATTACAATGTTTTCATCAGCATGACTGTTTGAACGTTTGAGTTGTTTCAGGTGGTTTCCTGGCTCTGCTTTATTTGAATGGTTTTACAGATCCATACAGATCTATAATGCATTCAACTAACTTTAAACTAAATATCCATGAAATGTAACTTAACTTCAAGTTGAAAAAAAATAAATTCCATTAAACCCAAAATGTAACATTAATCCAAATTTTCAATCTCATCCTCCTTAACTTTAACCTTAGTAAAAAAAAACATAAATTTAATCCTAATTCTAAACCTAATTTTAATCTAAAATTTTTCAATTTAATCTCGATCATAATCCTATCATTTACTCCACACTTAACCCAACCTAAAACTTAAATCTAGTCCTAATCCTAAACCTAATACTGATTATATACTGAATAAGAGTGTGACTGTGTTTCCAATAAATGTGTGATTATAAAACAATGTTTGTGTCAGACACACACACACACACACACACACACACATCTCCATAGTCAGTGTTACACACTGTAGCTTCTGTGTCCTGGAGAAGATCATGGGTTCGGCAGAAACCCCAAAATCAGACACGAGTGCTCCTCAAACCTTAATATCTTAATGAGCCGTAAGAATTATCAGCACACAATTATCACTGAATTTGACCTAAAAGGACATAAAACGTCTTCAAACAGGATTGTATGAGCAATTTATTTTATTAAAACCACCAAAACTGTCACACAGCTTCACTACTGTCGGCTCGTAACGGACCTGAACGAGCAGGAACTTAATCACAACTGTCAGGAAGCGTCTCCTGGGCCTGTGATTGGTCAGGAGGCTCCCAGCCCACAGTAAATCAACACGCCTCATTTGCATGTTGTAACCTTTTGTGGTTTCAGTGTTAGATTAATGCGGAGGTATTGATTAATAATTGCCGCGCCCCTCCAGCCTGGCGTCTCTGGGTGTGATCAGTGTGTCTGGAGGGTCGAGTAATCTGTGTTAATACGGCTCACAGATCAGAGTCCGTCTCTCGTCCGGCGGCCAGACAGCTCGGTCAGCAGCTCCGTGTCTCTCACGCATCGATCCGCCGCCTCTGATCTGATTAGCCCGTCCTTCTCAGCGCCAGGCTGGAAACAGAACGCGTGTCTGCACTCAGAACAGCTGTATTAACCCTTTAAAGTCTCTCCGGTTAATGTCTGCACTCAGAACGGCTGTATTAACCCTTTAAAGTCTCTCCGGTTACTGGAACTGGAGTTCAGTCTTAGATTAGACTTAAAGGGTCCATGTCCTATTTTTTCCCCTTATAATTAGTTTTCTTCACTTAGGTTATAATCTTATAAACAGAATGTGAAATACACAGGATCTCAGGTCCAAGACCACCTGATTGATTAAGGGGGTCGCAAAATGTTTCAAATGTGTGTTTGTTTGAAAGAAAAGGTGTTTATCCAAAATCAACCAAAATCCATTTTTGTTTAGTCTGTTCTACCCACCTCAGGTTTTTACCACTGATCCATTTATTCCATAAACTGCAAATTTTATTCTTGTTAAACTGGAAAGTTGTTGGTTGAACAACTATAAATGAAAATGTGTGAAATAAAGCCAGTTTCCTTTCTAAGATGAGAGAATCTGTAACAGTGCAGGT
>JBBJLS010000082.1:26694632-26705910 GCA_037577275.1 Bryconaethiops microstoma | reverse complement strand
TGAAGTATATATTCCTGGTAGGTCTCTTAGATCTGCAGGAGCTGGACAGTTAGTGGTAAGAAGATCTGAAACTAGACATGGTGAAATGGCATTTAGTCATTATGCAGCTCGCTGCTGGAACAAACTGCCCATAACTATCAGATTACTACCAGCTTTAAAAAGAGCACTATTCTCCTCTGCCTTCTTTTAATATTTGCACTTTTACTGCACTTTTAATGTTATTTTATGTATTCTTTTACTTCTTTTATTCCTCTCATTATATTTATCTTTATTTTATTTTCCATTTCTGTAAAGTACATTGAATATAAATAAACTTGAACTTGAACTTGAACGAATTATCCCATGCATTTGCTTCTTGCTCATTCAGAGTGGATCTGATGTGAAATGGTTTGTTATAGAGAAAATAGATTCTTTACAGTGGTGGTGAATGAAACCAGACGTCTCCAACCTAAACAAAGCCATTTTATTTACTATCCAAACCCACCAGTGAACCAGAACCAGTGTCTTTTGAGTTCAAATTGAAAGCAGATAAAGATTAAAAAATATGTTTTTTTTAAGCATTTTATGCCAAAACCTTCTCAAAACAGTGGAAAAGTAATGTCTCAGGCATCATATTATAGTTTTCAGTGAGGCAGGTTTTAGAGGCAGATGTCTGGTTCCATTCACCACCACTGTAAATAAAACTTGAAGTTACTCTAGAATGAAACATTTCACACCAAATCTGCTCTGAACAGCTTTCTTTACACTTAGTTTTAGTTAAAAAAACAGTATAATTCGCCATTGAAATAATCAGAAAAGCCCAGAGGAGCCCTAAACAGAGTACTAGATAAACTTACATAAACATTTACATCCTTTTAAATCATCCATCCATCACCATTGAGACCCCAGTGACATCACATCCATCCCACTTTTATATGTTTATATGATATGAAATAAAACTCACCGGTCTTAAGCCATAAAGTTCAAAACCGTGGCTCACCAAAACCCTGAAACTGCCCATGAGTGGACAAGCGCAGACTGAGAGAAACGAGAGAGTGAGAGAGAGAGTGGGAGAGAGAAAGAGGGAGAGAGAGAGAGAGAGAGAGAGAGAGAGAGAGACAGGAGTGAAACCAGTAGCACACAGAGAGAGAGAGAAAGAAAAGAAAGTTTATAGCCGCTTTGGGGAAATGCCAGCAGGCTCAGAATTCGACCTGGGACACATAAGGATACAATTATGGGGCACAGTAGCCATTTACTGCACGATATATCAGTACTGAGATTGTACAGTTACTGCAACTGCAATGTCTTTCAATATATTAAAGAGCCCAAATCACCACTTTCCTGAAATTAAAATGTGTAAATATGGTTGACTTTACACTCCCTCAATCCAAATAGTCCATGAAAACTAAGCAGCAAAAATAGTTTTCAAATAGTAGTTTTTGTGATGTCACAAAATCAAGGTACATCTTCTTATTCAGACTACAGCAGTTTAGCTCCGCCCATTCAAGCTGAAGTTCTAAGGACTGTTTCAGGTCGTGCTGCCTTTTAAATGACCTGCAGCAAACTGTCAGCACGAGCCAAGGAAGGGAGGCGCAGCTGCAGGATTCCATTTTACTTATGTATTCTTTATTCACCAAAGACAAACCAAAAAGGCACAAGGGCCTAAACAAACCAGATCCAACAAAAGATAGATCTTCACACTACACAAGTATGAGGGTGGACCGACCCCGGTGCATGAAAACAAAGGCCAAACTAAACCAAAAACAAATCAAAACACACACTCACTTAAACTAAAACTTCGTCTGGCTGTGAACAGCGTAGACATGTCAAAATAAGAGTTCATATTCTGACCAGGGACCAGGGACATGACACCAATCAGAAAAGTGATCATTTACATATATGAGTCACAAAGTCTGTTGCATTCTTAGGGATAAACAGAGGTTAAAAAAATGGGGCAAAAATTAATTATAATTAATTATATTTTTGGTTCACAAACCAACACAACAATTTAGATATGCAATTTAGATGTCATCTATTTAGATATACATGCATAAATAAAAAAAAAACAGTTTTTAGTTGATGTTAGAATTAAAACATTCACTTTATGGTGGAACACCAAACTTCATGATTGCAGGTATTTCAGAAGCAGATATTTTTGATGAATGTAGAAAAAAGTCGACTTTGATGATACCTTGAATTGTCAGTATCATTGAGATTTCATCATCAGAGCTGTTTCTATGGTGCTGTTGGTCTGTTGATCTCCAAACGTGGCCTGTTTTGGGAGGTTCAGGCTCTTCTTCAGGACATTGTTATGGAACATCAACCTGGCATCCTCATCCAGACCTGTAGAGAAGTCAAGGCTGAGGTATCTTCTCAATATCCTGAAGAAGAGCCTTCAAGAGGAGCCGTCAGAGCTTCAGCAGCAAGAGCATGACCAACATAAACCAGCGACTTCAGGAGCGGAATCACTTCTTAGAACTTCAGTGTGAATGGGCAGGGCTAAACTGCTGTAGGCTGATTTATGTAAGTGTGTTGATTACGGAAGCCAGAAAGTGACAAAACATGGAGCAACAACTCAGTCTTATGGAGCAAAACACACAGCAAACTCATAAATAGACTTCTAGACACTAAAGCTCAGGTCAGTTATATAAAAAGACGTGTGTCGCTGTTTGTTGTGGTTTAATTAAAAATAATCAACCCGTGAACACAGTTACATGCACTTTTCCCACCCATTTTCGGGCAAGAACAGTTCACCCGTTTTCAGCCGTCCTCAACCGTAAATGTTTTGGTAAGAGACAGTCAGTTAACACCCCTCCGTGGTTCAGCGGTAAAACCTGACACTCTGAGTGAAGAGAGTAGGAAGAGGCTCAGTATCCCGCTGAGGTTTTTAAAACAATGGATTTTTTGGCCTCAAAACCAATGTGTGTGTCTCCAAACACTGATTTTATAGCAACCACGTAATCACACTTCACATTTTATCATGGAAACGCAATCTAGTTATAATTCATTCATTCATTTTCTGTAACCGCTTAATCCTTACTAGAGTCACGGGTACCTGCAGCCTATCCCGGGGTCTACGGGCGCCAAGCAGGGACTCACCCTGTGCGGGGCTCTAGTTATAATAATAATAATAAGAAGAAGAAAAAGAAGTAGAAGACGAAGAAGGACTCTCCTGATCCTTTCCTGCATGGACACTGACGTTGTGACAGTTTGCAGATTTGTCGAGGTTGAATTGAGGTCGCCCCACACTCACTTTAATGAAAACGTCCAGTTTATTAGGAAGCATAGACATAACAACGCTGTTATACAGAGTGGTGTGAAAAAGTGTTTGCCCCCTTCCTGATTTCTCATTTTTTTCCATGTTTGTCACACTTTAATGTGTCATATCATCAAACAAATTTAAATATTAGTCAAAGACAACACAAGTAAACACAAAATACGTTTTTTAAGTGAAGGATTTTTTTATTAAGGGCGAAAAAAAAATCCAGACCTACATGGCCCTGTGACACAAAGTGATTGCCGCTAAGCCTAATAACTGTTTGGGCCACCCTTAGCAGCAACAACTGCAATCAAGCACTTGTGATCTACAAGCACTGTAGAGGAATTATGGCCCACTCATCTTTGCAGAATTGCTGTAGTTCAGCCACATTGGAGGGTTTTCGAGCATGAACCACCTTTTTAAGGTCATGCCACAGCATCTCAATAGTATTCAGGTCAGGACTTGACTAGGCCACTCCAAAGTATTCATTTTGTTTTTCTTCAGCCAATGAGAAGTGGACTTGCTTGTGTGTTTTGGGTCATTGTCCTGCTGCTGAACCCAAGTTCGTTTCAGCTTGATGTCACAAACAGATGGCCGGACATTCTCCTTCAGGAGTTTTTGGTTGACAGCAGAATTCATGGTTCCATTTATCACAGCAAGTGTTCCAGGCCCTGAAGCAGCAAAACAGTCCCAGACCATCACACTACCGCAACCATATTTTACTGTTGGTATGATGTTCTTTTTCTAAAATCCAGATGTAATGGGACACACACCTCAGAAAAACTTTTGTCTCATCAGTATTGTCCCAAAAGTCTTGGGGATCACCAAGATGTTTTCTGGCAAAATTGAGACGAGCCTTAATGTTATTTTTGCTCAGCAGTGGTTTTCGCCTTGGCACTCTACCATGCAGGCCATTTTTGATCAGGCTCTTTCTTATAGTGGAGTCATGAACACTGACCTTAACTGAGGCAAGTGAGGCCTGAAGTTCTTTGGATGTTGTTGTGGGGTCTTTTATGACCTCTTGGATGAGTCGTCGCTGCTCTCTTGGGGTAATTTTGGTCGGCCGGCCACTCCTGGGAAGGTTCACCACTGTTCCATGTTTTCACCATTTGTGGATAATGGCTCCCTCACTGTGGTTCGCTGGAATCCCAAAGCTTTGGAAATAACCTTTTCCAGACTGATAGATTTCAATTACTTTCTTTCTCATTTGCTCCTGAATTTCTTTGGACCTCGGCATGATGTCTAGCCCTTGAGGATCTCTTGGTCTACTTCACTTTGTCAGGCAGGTCTTATTGAACCACTGTTAAGCCATGTTTTAACAGGGGAGCAATCACTTTGTCACACAGGGCAACAATCTACATATTTTAGTGAGAAAGTTTTAAAGTTGTTTAAACAAAATATGTATTTTGACACCATTTGTGTTTCTTTACACTGAGTGAGAGATAATTCAACTTAATATGTAGAATATATCTTTAATCCATTAATAAATATATAAATTTTTTAATACAGTGCTCCTGCAGATGCTGTTTGCATGTGTGAATCTTTAGAGCATTCTTCTGTGTGTCTGAATCAAAATCTTTTTTCTTTTGACAGGGTTTGTTAACGTGTGTAATTTAGCTGGTAATAAATGAAGAACAGACGTAGATGACTTAAGCACTGATGTACGCCGCTCTGGATAAGAGCGTATGCTAAATGCCATAAATGTAAACGTAGAATAAAATGACAAATGATAACTGAGGGAATTGATTCTAAACTTTTGAATGGTAGTTTATCACTAAAATAAAAAGACTATTTACACCACCATGTAAAAATGATCTAGGTTGTTTTTCGACTAAAAAGTTATTAACAGTAATTGCGCTCTATTTTATGTTAATGTAGTCTGTAAATGCTCATACACTGTGACAAGGAAATGAATGGCATGATTAAGCTAAGTTCATAAAACAGCTTATAGTAAATACAGTGTGAAAACAGTGAAGATCCCCAAGATGCTTACTACCAGTTCAGGTGCAGGTAACTGTGACCCTGCGGCTTTATTCTCTGGCCCTGAGGCTCCAATCATGGAAGCGGTGCTCAGCCGCTGAGCCTCCTGTAGCTCCTGCTGTAGCACCGCTTCCATCTCCGCCTCCTCACTGGCTTCTTTGTTGCTCTCTTCTAGATGCTTCATGAGCACAGCCACCACCACGTTCACCAGCACAAACTGAGCCACCAGGACGAACGTCACAAAGTACAGTGGGGACACCAGCGGCAGGTAACTCAAGCAGCGGTCTCCACTCTTGCACTCCCGCAGAGTGTCCTAGAACACACATGACCATGTTGCATAATGAATTCATTAATCTCCCAGCTGCAGTGTGTCCCTAATTATACTGCGGATATCACAGGTGTCAGAGGAAAGCTTCGCCTTTCAGGAAACGGATTTGTTGGGTAACGGATAAATGGAATACTAAACGGTTACAGAAATGTTACAGTTTCCTTTTGAGAGTGTGCATGGCAGAATTCACTATATCTCTCTTGAACTAACCAACTGATGTTCAACAGCTGCACAAACAGCACACACTCTCTGGTCTATCCGGTGTAATGGCAATTTAGCAAGCTAATAACTAGGATATCCAACATTGTTAATCTAGCTAACTACTTGTAATTAGCACATCAGTGTTATTAGATATCCAAGCTCTAAGCGTTCTGAATTGGTAATGAATGACTGGCAAGAGTGAGAGTGATCCCTGCCCATATCTAAATATTCTGGTTCTGCTAGGATAATTATGGGTAGTCCAAATCATGCAACTGCCCCACTAGATTATAATAGAAGGAACATTAACAAGTCAAGTGAATGAGACAAAAATAGCAGTCTGCTTCTATCTAAACAAGTCAAGCGTTTAAGGTGATTTCTGACAGAAGTCTACTTACATTACCAAATATTTCTGGTTGTGCACCCCACATATTTTGCACCCACATTGTTTGAAGCACATTTTATTTTCAGTTGTAATAGTGCTAAAATGTGTCCACAACAAGTGAATGACAAGTGCATGCACTGGATGAAAAAAAATATAGATTTATTGCAGATAAATTGGTTTTCCTTTTTCCTCTCTCTGATGTTATCTCCTTTTAATTTGTCCAGATTTAATATTTTTTGTCATAGTTTTTCTTTTCAATGGTGCATTTTTATTTAGTTATAGTTTCATTTTTATAAAGTAGATATACAGTGTTATCTTCATGCTAAATGTTACAGTAACTACAACAAAATGAAAGGAATAACTTAATTAACTTTGCAGTTTTACCTTCATGATTCCGTTCCAGTTGTCTCCAGTAGAGACTCGGAACAAGGTGAGGAACGCCATGCCGAAGTTCTCAAATGTAGCGTGTCTGCTCAAACCTTCACACGGATTCTCTTCCGAGCATTCTGGGATAAAGGGGGATGAACAGTAATTACGCTCTTCTTGACCTCAATGTACATTTGTACGGGAACATATTAACAGAGTAGAGAAGAAACTGACCAAGTTTTCCAAAGAGCTCCACTCCCAGAGCTGCGTAAATGAAGAACAGCAGCATGAAGAGAAGACCCAAATTCCCAACCTGGAAAAAAAAAAAAAAACTTTAGGAGTATATGCATATAAAAGAACATCCGCATAAGGCAGTAACTGTATTTAGGCGACACATGTTCACACATAAAGGCACCAACCTGGGGTAAAGCCTGGACTACTGTGTCCAGCAAAGATCTCATTCCTGTGGCCATCTTCAGCAGCTTCAGCACTGTGGAAAAAGGTGAAGATTGTGAACTTCTCCCCAACTCGCAAACACTGCTGTTCTAATCCTTGAATTATTCAGTCATGTCTTGTTTCAGAGGTTTGTGTGATTGTGTTTTCTTGACACCCTGTACCTCTGGCAATGCGAAGTACTCTCATAATGCGAATGATGGTTGGGTTAATGGGTAATGAGGCATTCAGGTCAATCTCCTCAAGGGTAATGCCCATAACAGACAGCAGAACAATGGCCAAGTCCAGTTGATTCCACCTGAGAGAGAGACAGAAACGGAAATAGTGCACACAGTACACAGCAAGGTCTTATATTCTTATATTCTGTGGTTTCTCGTGTTTCTAATCTTATATTCATACACATTTTTTTCCTGATATATACAGTCATATGCAAAAGATTGGGTACTTCAAATTATGTTTTGTTGTCTTCAAAAAATCCAATCAAGAAATTTCACAGAGACTCTAAAGATATTTCCATGTAGGGCTGGGCAATGTAACATAATTTATTGTTTTTGGGATTAATTAGTAGAAGAGCTACATTGTGAATATCATCAGTAATAAAAAAAAAACATGTTTCACTGTAAAGAGAGAACAATCAGACATATTCATTTGGATTTGTTGGAGAATATGAAATGCTGAATGAAAAACATTTGTACTCCTAGTTTAAATGGGGCATGGCTGGCTCTTTTATGTGTATTGTGAATAATATTATTTAGTATTATTTAGTATATTTTAATCATATTGCACACTACAGATTCCCTGGCTTTCCACACAATGTACCTCATTCACAGGGTAGCACCTCACCTCTCCTTAAAGAACCTCCTGAAGCCGAAGGCGACCAGTTTTAGAATTGACTCGATCACAAAGACCACCGTGAAGCCATAGTTGAAGTATTTCAGGGCCTCCTCTAAATGCTAGATACAGAAGAAGATAAAATACCGGCATTAAAAGTAATATGTAACGACAGTCTGTCATACTCATACTTTGGTGGATATTTGTTGGTGTTTTATTTTAATCAATATCTTTGTATACTGATATTTCTGTTAATTGTTTGTGGAGCCAGTTGTGACAGACTGAAAACAAATGTTATTCAGGACATTTTTCATGTTGAGTTTTAAGCAATATCTGTCTGTTTGTTGTGAACATTTGCAGGTGTTTATCGCAATTTTCCTGATTTCATTAAGACTTGCATTACAAACTGTTTAAATTTTTATCATTTTACATTCATATAAACCAAAGTTATTGGAACCATGCTCAATTTAATCGTTGACTATAGTCCATTTTCCCAGACTCAGATCTAATCCTAGACTAAATAGAATTTTCCATGGTGCGAGTGTGTTTGTGTGTATTGTAACTAACCTTAGGCTGGTTGTAGTGCTCCATAGACATTGTGAGCACATTAATGCCGATGATGACAGTAATGAAAAGGTCCAGGTAGTGGTTCGTGCACAGAGTGTGGATGTACAGACGAGCAGGAGAATAGTCTGCATAATATGGTCTCTGAAGTGCCTCTGAAATGCGCACACACACACACACACACACACACACACACACACACACAAAACAAAAACCTCCTCATTAGACTAGATGGTCATTAAGGTACACAAGCTTAAAAAAGTCTGGCTTTTTCAGAATCCAGGGGCCATGGTGTCCTTCCTGTGTGTGTGTGTGTGTGTGTGTGTGAGTGCGGATGAAAGGAAATGTGAAGAGAAATGTGTGTGTGTGAGTGTGTTTACAGCCTTGCTGAGCGTTTTCTTTTTAGCTGTATGACAGGCCGGTGTCGGCTGCCCCGGATTTTAAATGCCTGAACTTCATACATATTCTTATTGGGCGTCCTTGGTTGACTTTAAGGACACTCAGAAGAAGTGAGGGATGAAGTCTGAGCAGTGTGTGTGAGAAGTGTGCGTGTGTGTGTGTGTGTGTGTGTGTGTATGCGTATGTGTGTGTGTGTGTGTGTTTGTGTGTGTATGCATATGTGTGTGTGTGTTTGTGTGTGTGTGTGCATGTGTGAGCACTTTGTGGTCACTTTCAGATGTGAGCTTACTGACCCAGTTTTTGTTTGACCGGTAAAAATGCTAGCTTGGCAGAGAGTGTGTGGGTGTATGTTTGTGTTTGTGTGTGTGTGTGTGGGTGTGTGTGTATAGTCACAGTTGGGAAATAGACGAGTCATCTGTGAGATCATAAAACTGTCCAGCTGAGTGTCCCCCTCCATCCATCATGACTCTGACCGCTCAAGGTGTCTTTGAGAGGAAAAATGGCTTTGTGTAAGTGTGCGTGTGTGTGTGAGTGAGAGAGAGAGAGAGAGAGAGAGAAATGGTCTAAAGACACTCTAGCAGATTGAGCCTGTGCCCAGATCAGCGATGCGGCAGAGAGATGTACCCCTGCCAGCAGAAGTGTGTGAGTGTGTGTGTGTGTGTGTGTGTGTGTGTGTGTGTCCGTCCGTCCTCTCATCTATTTTTTGGGTGATAAAATTCCATGATGAAGTGCTGCAGGATTACGCAAGCAAGGAAGATTCCACATGTTTATTCATTGTACTCATGTTTATGCATTAAATGATGCTCTTCTATCAAACTGCAATTGACTTTAATGAGGGATAACAGCGTGGAACCTGAGATGGGGCTTTCTTTAAGTGAGCTCAAACTGACCTTTAAGAGAACCTGAAGATGAAAGTTTCCTCTGTCATTTGCTAAACAAACAACCCCAATATTCCGGCTAAGCTGAACCAGGGTTGGAGTCGATGACATGTTCTGATATCCTTTATATCAACCGTGTGTTTTATGGTTATACACATAGCTTCTCATTGTTCTGTACATTTTAACTATTAAAGGTTTAAAATATATTATCATATTACTGATTGGTGTTATTTTACATTTCTGCATTTCTAGTTCTGCATTTCTAGTTTTCTCCCACAGTCCAAAGATGTGATCATCTGGTGAATTGGATGTGAGTGTGTTTGTGTGTCTGCCCTGTGATGGACTGGCGAGGAAGTTTTGCCCTGTGACCACTGGGACAGTTCGCAACCCCACCGTGACCCTGGTTAAGGATAAGCAGTTCAGAAAACAGATGAATGGTATCACTTTTCAAATGATGTTTCAAAAGAAGTTTTATTATGCAAATATTGCTTTTTTTTTTATTATTCAATTTGTTATAAATTTCTGTATGGTGTGGCAATTGTTTCCCACACCCCAGTATAAAAGCTTTGGAAGCACAGTACTTGTACTGACTGTCCTTGTTGGGAAAGAAAAAATCCCTTTGGATTCAATTGCATTGTTGATAAGTAATAACTGTCAAACATAGTCAACTATAAATAAATAAACAAGCAGCAAACTAAGAGCAGCTGCAGCAAGTCAGAAAGCTCCAATTCCTCTCGAGAGTCTCCACACTTTTAGCCTGTCAGAGTCACTCACAAGAAGCCACTGTATCTGTATGAACGAGATAGAGAGGCTACAATCACAGAGGAGCCGGAACTACTGACTGCATATGATGTATATTATATACACATCTATCATAAAGATTGCAGTCAAAATAAATCCTTACGTTGTTTTTTTTAAAACAAATTGGAAAGAGCCAGCTATCACTTACATTACATTAAAGAGCCCATGTACTGTATTTTTTTTCTGTCGTCTGCTTATGATGTTTGTGTAGTTTTTCTCTTTATATCTCTTATGGTTACTTGGTTGGAGATATGAGGTTTTGCTCAGACAGTGATATATGGAGTTGTATAAAACACACCCCAACTCACATTTTCTTAACTCTTAAGTCTGCAAATGTGTACTTTCTATGCATTATTTTATGTTAGAAAAATAAAACAACATATGGCATAAGTTTGCATAGACCAAATATCAAGTTTTATCTTGTCCCAATATGTTAAGTTGAGGAAATAAATAGTACTTGTTCATTAAATTGAGAACAAGGGAAGGGTGTGAATTTCTTTTTCACTTATTTTCACATCAGCAAAAACACCATTTGACCAGAGGCGCCCAATTTTATGACTGATGCAATCACAAAATGCACTGCTTTTTAAATGGAAAAAACTTCCTTTAGGGACAAATTTGAGGAAATGCCTTTAAACACAGTTATTGTAAATGCCCAATAGCCCTGATTTGAACTAGATTGATGTGTACTGTGTTACAATATATTATTTAATATGTTTTTCTGCAACCAAACAGGTTTTGTACTGTTTAAACATTTGAATGGCTTTTGAACACTAGTATCTTTGCACACACACACACACACACACACACACACACACACACACACACACACACACACACACACACACACACACACA
>JBBJLS010000082.1:26673368-26691208 GCA_037577275.1 Bryconaethiops microstoma | reverse complement strand
ACACACACACACACACACACACACACACACACACACACACACACACACACACACACACACACACACACACATGCATACACACTCACTCCTACGCCTCTTCTCCAGGCGTCTCTGCCTCTTCTCCTCCCTCAGCCGTGCCTCTTCCTCTTCCTGGTCCTGCCGGCACTTGTGGAAGTTCTCCACCACCACGCCCACAAACATGTTCAGCACAAAAAAACTGACAATCAGCAGGAAGGAAATGAAGTACAGTAGCATCCAGGGGTTATGGTTCCTGATGGGCTGCAGAGAGAAACGAGAGAAGCGGGGAGTTGTAATGAAAACAAGAAAAACAATGTTAAGCAGGCAAGGAGGGAACGAGACGTTTCCTCTGCTGTTCATTTATTCATTCTTCCAAGAACAAATGACAAAAAAACCACATCAATTAATCAGACTACTGGATTCAGACACAGCACTTTAACTACCTTCAGCTCAGGAAACGTTATTTCTTAAAGGGCCAACATAACATTTTTGTCCCAGTAAGGTCCACTTAGTGTGGATCAAAAACAGTCATAATTCATTTTACATTATTATCCAATCTCTCTTTATCCTCTAGAATGAACTAGGTTGTTTTTTTTGTTATTGTGTCTGTCTTGTGCCTTTATAAAGGTTTCAATATAGGTACATACTGTTTGCAGTAACAACATTCCTAAATTATGTGAGTGGAGCTAAACTGCTGTACGCTACATGTAAATGTCTTCATGGTTGTGACTTAACAGCTACGGTTGTGATCAGAAGTTTACATACACTCATCATTTTTTTGAATGTCATTTATTTTGGGCTTTTAATGATATATTTGAACCGTTCTTTTTCCGGAAAAGAATGATTACAACTTCAGTGATTTTTTAAAACAAGAGTTGGGTGCACAAGACTGAATTTCTTAGGGTTGTCTCTAATCAACATAAGGTCAAAATTATCCATACAGGCTCAAATACTGTCACATCCGTGCCACCACTGCCACGGCCTCAAAGGGAACCCTCGTCTGAGTATTGAGGAGTCCACATCACACCCCTCTGTCTCCACATGCGGGGTTGTTTATGTTTGGCGTGGCATCAGGGCAACACACCTGCAGCGTGTGAGGGTTTCAGCCCACAGCAGATTGCCGTTGCCATGGCACCCACTAAGTGTCACCTATGAGTCGTCTGTCTTTGTCTTTAGAGTCAAGTGTCTCTGTCTTGTGACTGGTGTTCGTGTCTACCCTCCTCGTGTCTTCCCAGTTTAAAAGCCAGACGAGCCAGAGTCTTGGCGTGCGGTCACCGGCACCGTTCTATGTCTGGTCTGCTCGTTCTCCTGCTCACCCAAAGAAGGAGACGTCGTCTGCCCTTCATATCAAGTCAGTAAGCTCTGAACGTGTTCACCCTCTCTCTCTCTCCCTGACTCACAGAAGTAACCACCTGGGCTGTTCCGTCAGCTGGCTGGGGAACCCGTGGGCTGCTGTGAGTAGTGGAGCTTCGGTTCCCGAGTTGTCTCAGGACCCCCAGACTGGGGTCTAGAAGTATCGGGTCCTGCCCTGCCCAAGGTGGAGATACCTCACTGGCCGTCAGAGGGAGTGACCCTTATATAAGAGCCCAAAGGAAGAGCCCTAAAGTGGAATGCTGTGGTTAACGATTTGCATTTGTGTTGTGGCTCGTACAGAGCTCTGTTTGGAGTTCCTCATTAAAACCTCTGTACTCATTCCTGCAGTTGTGTCCTCCTTCCTCTGGTAGACATGACAAATATCTACATACATGCCAACTAAATCCTTTATTAAGTGGTGCTGAAGATTCTTGACAAGGCCAAGTTAGGGATCACAATTAACTGCAGGTGGTAACTTCTATTTACCAGCATAACAAGGATGTGTTTGACAGCATTCAGTGGTTTGGCCAATACTCAGAACAATGGGAAAGTCCAAGGAACTCAGTGAAGATCTAAGAATGAGAAATGTAGATTTACGCAAGTTGGGAAAGTCTATTGGAGCCACCTCTAAACACCTGCAGATTCCAAGATCATCAGTTCAAACTATTTGGACTACACCCAAATTCTTTAACTTCACCTCAACAGCTAGACGGTCTAAGCTTGGACACAATTGGATGTTCCAACAAGATAATGATCCCAAATACACATCAAAACTGGTTTTGAAATGGATAAAGCAGGCTAACATTAAGCTTCTGGAATGGCTTTCTCAAAGCCCCAAACTTAACCCTATTGAAAATAATATAAGCAAGGTCTGTGCCAGGAAACCAACCAATTTAAATGAACTGTACCAATACTGCCAAGAGGAGTAGTCAAATATCCATCCAGAATTATGCCAGAAGCTTGTTGATGGCTACAAAAACTTGTTAAGGGACATTGAACTGAATATTTATTGGGATGTACTGGGAAGGTCAGAATTATTAGCCCCCCGCCCCTAAAGAAATCACACACAACCCTTAATATTTCCATGGAAAAGACCATAACAAAAACTGTTAATACTTGTATTGCTTCCAAAAGAAAAAAGGCCAAATCTCCACAAAGTGTGATTAAGATATTGTGCTAAATTTTAACAAAAAAAATGAAAAATGATATTGATTTGAATGGTCAATTGTGTGGTCCCTCTGTCCTACAACTGACAACAACCTCTCCCTGTACTTCATAACTAGGTTGGCACATGTCTCTTGAGGTATATGAGCCCACTTTTCCATGGCAAATTGTTCCATTGCATGGTTTTCGAGCATGGAGCTTGCCAGATTCTCAATGGGCCCTGATTTTGATGTTCTTCAAAAAGTTTGTGACCAACTTGGACGTATGCTTCAGGTCATCATCTTGCTAAAAGACCCAGCGGCGACCTAAAGCTAAACTTGCAGCAGATTTCTTTAAATTATTTTTCAAAATGTCAACATACTGCTCTTTTTTTATGACCTCATGAACACAACAGCCCCACAACATGATGCTCCCACCACAATGTTTAACAGTGGGAACTGTGATTTTAGGGTTGATGGCCTCTCCCTTCCTTTTCCAAACAAAAGCAACATCCCTGTGTCCAAACAGCTCAAGTTTAGTCTCATCAGACTAAAGAACAGACTTCCAAATGCATTACCATGTTTCAAATGTTCATGGGCAAACTTCAGTCAGGCATTGATGTGCTGTTGTTTCGGGCATTGATGTCCTCGGATGATGACCTTGAAGTCCTCCAAGATGTAAAGCTCTCACTGTCTTCCTCATCACATCAAATCCAGAAGAGGCCAGCTCAGCCACAATCACCTTGGCAGAGACCCGGGGATCCTTGTTGATTATTTTTCTCTCTAAAGTCTTTGAAATCTTGCGCTTTCAGCCACGCCCAGGCTTGTTTGCAACAGATTTTGTGTCCTGGTACTTTGCAATAATGCATTGTACAGTAGTTGTAGACACTGTGAAACGTTTGAAAATGGCAGTGTAGCCTTCACCCTCACGATGAGACTCTACTATTCTCTTTCTGAGGTCCAGACTAATTTCTCTGTTTTTTGCCATGATGAAATTTTTTTTTACCAAAAGTGTCAGAGTAGTCCCAGGATTCAAGTGCCACTGGCCCTGTTAACCAGAGTTCCTTATGTAAAGGTCTTTGCTGACTGATTACTCAGGAGTGGTGCAAAAGTTAACTGAATGTTCGGTGTGGTTTTAAAGGTGATTGAATGAAAAATAAAAAAAATACAGGGGGGCTAATAATTTTGGCTTTGTTGTTTTACAGTTTTGTTAAAATTCAGCATGTCAATAGAATTTTTCAATAGAATTTTTCAATAGAATATCTTAATTAAAGTTTGTAGAGATTTAGTCTTTGTTCTTTTGGAACGCAATACAAGTATTAACAGTTTTTGTTATGGTCATTTCCATGAAAATATATTATTGGTTTTGTGTGATTTCTTTAGGGGGGATAATAATTCTGACCTTAACTGTATGTAAACATTTGAGCCTGGATGTATAATTTTACCCTGTGTTGATTTGAGAAAATCCTAAATAAATTCAACCTTGTGTACTCAATCCTTATTTTAAAAAAATCATTGAAGTTGTGTGTTGTAGAATCATTCTGCCTGGAAACAGTTCAAATAAATGATTAAAAGCCCAAAACGAATATGACATTCATACCCATGATGAGTGTATGTAAACGTCTGACCACAAATGTATGTTTCTGTATATGGACCTTATAGCCTGGAGAGTAAAGGGTATGACTATTTTTACATAGTGGGGCACAAGGTTATGTTGGTTAAAATGCCACTCAATTTTTTTCTGTAGTTAAACAGGTTCAAGAAAAATGCTCCTCACCTGTATTATTTAAATGTAGCATCATTTAAAATCTTCTAAATCATTTACATTGAAAGCTAGGCAGGCAAAAGTGCTGCTTCAACTGCCTCATTTGTAGCAGAAATGTGCAGAATGCTTATACTAGAATATTTTATTATTGCTCAAACATTTTGACCTCAAACTCGATTCCAAACAAGGCCCTTTAATTGTATTAAACAAACAGTATTTTTTTAAACGATACTCATATAAGCATTTTTGGAGTATGTAGCACCACATTCAGTAATGTGTCCCGTTCTTTGCCCTGAAAATGGGGGGAGTTGGATGAGAGGTGTAACTTTCATAATGAACGTGAGGTGAATTCCTTCTTCTCAATGCAAAGGGGAAGAGAAACTGTCAATGTGAATAGGGGCGGCAGAAGAGGAGCTTATCAGCAAGAAAACAGAAAGAGAGAGAGGGAGAGAGAGAGAGAGAGAGAGAGAGAGAGAGAGAGAGTGTATATATATATATATATATATATATATAAATACAGTAGTTATGTCACAATTCTAAGAGAAAGCAATAGATACTTGTCCAAACTAAAAAATGGACCTCAGCTACTGCTATTGATTAGAAGCTGCTATGTTACTGTTGCCTGATAGTATTGCGTGTGAGAGTGTGTGTATATGCATGAGTGTGTGTGTGTGTGTGTGTGTGTGTGTGTGTGTGTTATGTTTTGTTTATAATGCTCTCTCACGTACTCTTCGGAGTTCGTCCTTCTTCCCTACTCTCTCCCTCTTTTCCGTGTATGGTGAGATTTTGTGTGTGTAGGTGTGTGTGTGTGTGTGTGTGTGTGTGTGTGAGTGATTGAGTGTGTGACAGGATTTTGGGAAGCATGCAGTAAATAGTAGGAGTGTTACTGTTCCTTTGTTATGGAATGCTATAGAAAGAATGCAGAACAAAGGGAGATAATAAAAAGGTGAATAGATGAAAAGTTGGGATTTATTAAAAAAGTTGGGATTTTACACACACACACACACACACACACACACACACACACACACACACACACACACCTGTTGGTCCACGGCCACTGCGTCTAACCCATCATACATGATGCTGACCCAGCCGTCTTTAGATGACAGGACAAACAGTGACATCAATGCCTGTATTACGAACAGACAAAATACAACACATGGGTTACAAAGAAACAGCATTTGCTTTTAACATCTCAAATCTTCAGTTTATTTTTCCTCTTATTAATCAAACAAAATGTTACTCACTTCTTTAAAATGTACAGTGACTACCAGAGCTGGGATCACTTATCAATTTCTAAATAATTATCAATAATCAATGTGATAGACTGGTGATCTGTTCAGGTTATTTCTCTACCTTTTGCCCTGAGACCGCTGGGAATGTCACCAGCAGCCCCCAGGACTCTGGTTATAGAAAAACAGCTCAGATAATGGATTGATGGATGGTTCATCAATAATGGCCATGAAATCAATAAAGGGAACGTATTGGCTTATTGAGCTTTCAGTGCTCCAGCCTTGACATTGATTCAGCAGTGTGTGGCCCTGTGAGCGACTCTGACAGGCTAAAAGAAAAATGCTGTCATATTTTTTTTAAAAGTGTCTTATATTAGTAGTTTAATGTTTAAGCATCTTCAGGCCTTTTCTTTTCACAATGAGGCAGTTTTAACAGGTGAAAAAGCAAATGCAAAAAAGCAAACAGACGAAAAAGCAAACTAAAGCAATTAAAAAAAGGAAAGAGAAAGAAAAGTTCTGTCGCAGGGCTGGGTGTACGTGTGTTTGCTCTCCTTCACCTCGGAGGTCCAAACATATATTTGAATATGTTATATTGAATTTGGAATTCTGAAGAAATCTGATCCCGTCCTGAAACAAATCTATCCTGAAATAGCACATACGTTTTTGCAATAGTGTATCACACCTGGCCCAGGTTGTCAAAGTTGTATTTCCTGCGCACCCATCGGTAATTCGCGTGCAAACACTCGGACTTGTTGGTGATGTTTCTGGTGTCGAAGCCTTCACAGTGATAAAACTTTCCCTTAAAGAGCTGAGAGGGGTGGAAAAAAAGCTTATAAACACAATTAATCAGCACATCATGAATAAATAAGTGTATTTGGACGGATTCCTCCAGGCAAAAACTGATTAATTACAGGTTGGTTCAGCATGAACAGTCCACACACATAAGTTGTTACTGAACAAAAGGTTATTAACATGTTTAATCAGCTGATAATTAGCCTTTGACAGACTTTGAATCAGAGTAATTATCAGCAAGAGTCGACAATTACATTTCACATTTCAGTTTATTTGAAGGCAGCTGCTCTGTATTTGATTAACCTTCTGACCTCAATGTACTCCAAGAAAGAAATAAGACAGTGTGACACGTTTTAAAGGGACTGGACTTACAAAAAATGCAGGGACGGAGTTAATTAGCCAATACACGTTCAAATTCGAGTTTTAATTTCAGTGAAACACACTGTGCTGTATAACTATATACAAAACTTCACTTTGTAGGTAATTACTGAAGGCCGCATTTGTAGACAGTAAAGTCTGTTTTCAAATCTCAGGAGTAGGACTGCTGATCTAGAGTCAATAATTGTCATTAACATACGGTAAAAAAAAGACATTTTTATAGCTTACAGTAACCACACGGCAGCCTGGCAGCTCTGGGTCTGAACTAAAAAAAACAACATTTGGATTCCAAACATGTCTTTGGAAGGTGGAAAATTGTGTTAATTTGATTCTTTGCCAAACCATTCCTTTAACTTTCCACACCAGCGCTTTCAGGCTGATTTGGGGTGAGTGAAAATAAAACATGGGGTTGTTTTTTAAACGATTAAAGTGCTGAAGTGGAAATGCTTTTAAGTAAACCCCCCAGGGAACCTGGTTTCTTTCTAATTAGGTTAATCTTGCTCTTGTAGGCATAGAGTATGCACATACACACATTGTCAGGAAAAGTACAAGTACATTTTTATCACAAATAATGTAAAGGTATTCTTAAAGTTACAACAGTGGTCCTTAAGGTTCAACTGTGTACATGAAAGCTTTAAGGCATAAAAAGCATCTGTTTCTGCTATTTCATCTAATCAATTGGATGATTTTAGGAAAGAATAAAACACCATCTGCATACATGAGTGCTGCTGTGTCAAGGTCATTGTGAATGGTGTAGTAGATCTGTGTCACAGAGAATTCAGCTGGTTCTTTAATCATATTTCTGTCGTCTTTGCTGTCATTGAATTTGTGTTCAATAATAATAATAATAATAATAATAATAATAATAATAATAACAATAAAAATGTAACAACCAGCTGAAACATACACTGTATATTTTGAGTGTATAAAGTGTTGAACAAGGGTACAACGATTATAATATAATATTAAAATGTTATATTATAATATAAAAAGATGAATACCCCTTTAATCCCCTTATGCACCATGTTGAATATCTAATGCAATGAACTAGCCATCATAAGTGGTAGTGAGTACGGGTGTGAATGTCTGACAGTGCTGCTGTCTGAAGTTGTCTGCGAATTTATACCTGCACCCCCAAAATGCCAAACACGATGAAGAAGGCACAGCAGATCAGCACGATATTTCCGATCGGTCGCAGAGACGTTATCAGAGTTTCAACCACCAGCTTTAGTCCTGGAGCTCTGCTTATGACCCTGATCACACACACACACACACACACACACACGCACACACACACACACACACACACAAAAAAACCCCCCAACAACTCAGCCAGGGCTGAATCAAAACACAGAAGTTCAACACCCTAAACAGTGCCCCCTTGCCACCAAAGTTACAGTCTGTGTTGTTTTAGGACCATGGACAGCGCCACCCAAAATTAGACCAGTAGTGACCAGCTAGTCTGAGTTTTTATGTCCAGTCTGACCCACAGGGTTTCCATGTACTATGTAACTTTTTTCTTCAGTCCCACCCACACCAGCAAAATTTTCTAATAAGCTGGCCTGAACTTGTCTGACCCACAGGCCAACCCAGGTCAAAAAGCCAACCCACACATACTACAGACTGGACCTCATAAAACAATTATACTGTTTGGCTACATTACAGTAAACAGTAAACTGTGGTTGTGATCTCTGTTCTTAACATTCCTACTTTATTCCATAACTGTGGGTACATTATATATCTGTGGATATTTTATGCGTTTTCATCAGTATATACTCTATACAGTAAAAAGGTACGTGGAGACCTGGCATTTATACCTATATATAAACTTATTGGACATCCCATTCCAAAAACACAGGCATTAACGTGAAGCTGCCCACATCCCTTTGTGGCTATAACAGCTTTCCACAAGATTTGAGAGTGTGTCAACTTTGCAGCTCATCACAAAAGTGTTCATCCGTGCTGAGGTCAGTTCCTCCACATTAAACCTGTCAAACCATGTCTTTATGGACCTCCTCTTGTACACAGGGGCACAGTCACGCCAATACAGGGAATGGCCTTTTCCAAACTGATGCCACAAAGTTTGAAGAATACAATTGTCTAAAAATATGCTGCAGCATTAGAATTACCTTTCACTGGAACTAGGGGGCCGGGCCAAAACCCTGAAATACCCCAGGCCATTATCTCTCCTTCACCAAATTTTACTGCTGGAACTATGCTTTTTGGTATGTAGCTTTCTGGACTGAACTCAGCCAAATCCATGTTTGTCCATCTGGTTTGTGACTGTGTACCTGTTCTGGCTTCTATTTACCTTACTACTCAAGAAACAAGCAATACAACAAATAGGCACTAATGGAAAATACAGCAAAAGTATTGAATTAGTTTATTTTGTAAATGTATTTTAAGCCAAGTCACCTATTAAAAAAACTGGTTTGTTCCAGTATCTAACTTGCACCACATGATGTCTTCTCAGGAAAAAAATCCTGAATTTCCTTCAAAATAAATTGTAAAATGGTTGGGTGTTAATTAAATATTACTCAATAAATATTGAATAATATTGAACGGAAATGCAGTTTTAAAAATGCCCTGACATGGTCTGGCATACGTATGAGCACGGGTACGGTGCAAAGTGTGTTATGATGCAGAATGTACTGACATCAACATTTGATTTACCTAAGCTGTGCCACCTCCTACCTCCATGCTCATTATGAGAAAGGTTTAAAAGGCCTGTTATTTCACTGGACTTGCCAATAATGTTTTAATAGAGGTCTAACCAATTCACTCTGGATAAGAAAATTGGGTTTGTGATACAATAACACAGACTGCATATTCCGTTTCATTTTGCACTGCTTTTTCTTACCCGTACATCTCATCCTAAGAGTAGTAATAGTATTGTTCTCTTGTTCAATTTTCTTTAAGAACATGCTTGAGGCCACCATTTGGCCAGGATGGTTGCTGTCATTGTTAAAGTCTCCGTCCCCAGTCTCTGAGACACATCCACAAATTTACAACTGCGTTTTAAAAGGCGTAAATCCAGCCAATGAAAGCTATGAATTGACTTGTAATCCACTGTATTTAAGTAATGCAGTACATTGCTGCGAAGTTTCTACTATAAATTTGCCTCAGTTTATAGTGTACAGCATTACTGTGGATGGAGAGCTGTGATTGTCTGGTCTACTTAAACTTCAACAGGTAAATTTAGTTTATTTGAAGTTGCTTGCTATCTTCTGATTGTTTTTCTTGCTGTGGAGTCAGCTTAGACTTTTATTTTAGAACTGCTTTCACCTGGTCTGAGTGGATTAAAGGTGTGAACTGCTAGGCAGGTCTAATAGGTACTATATAAAATACCAGATTTTGTGGTTTCTCAGTTTTATTTGCGTGTCTTCAACTGGTAAGTTAAGCTTGTTTGAGGTTGATTTCTATCTTTTAATTGTCTGTCTTACTTCGGAGTTAGCTATCTTGAATTAGCTACCTTGTTGTGATTTTGTTTTGTCAACAATACCTTGTTTCGGGCTTCTGGTGGCCTAGTGGTTGGAGAGTTGCTTCTGGGTTCAGAAGGTCATGGGTTTGAATCCCAGGACTGCTAGTGGCACAACTGAGGTACACATGAGCAAGGTACCACTCCCACACATTGCTCCTGGCTGCCCACTGCTTCACTTGGTGAATGGGCTAAACGCAGAGCAAGAAGTTCACACTCTGTGCAGTGGTGTGTTCATGCGGGGCTATAACTGGCCACTTTACTTTTCTCTTGTTTATATTTACATTTACGGCATTTATCAGATGCTTTTATCCAAAGCGACTTCCATTCCCTAACTACAGGGGACAGTCTCCCTGGAGCAACTTGGGGTTAAGGGTGGAACCCATGACCTCTTGGTCCAGAGGCACACCCCGCCCCCCATTATACTGACATTAGTGCTGCCAGAAGGAGGTGGTTAAGCACCTTGAATCTGTTTGTCAATGTCATTAAAGAACAGAAGACGGTGGCAGTAAAAAGTGTGTGTAGATTAGAAACATGCTGCGGAGAAGTTGTGTGCAACTGAAAAAATTAGGTGCAATATAAACAGCTGAAAAGCGTGAATGGCTCTGTGTATGTGTGCTTATTTGTGACAACATTGCTAGTATCAATTCTCAAATAATAGTTATGTAGTTCCCAGCAAATACAGAATAGTGTTTTGCTTGAAATGTCCATTTTTATGAGACATAGAAGAGTACTTTGTGTTTTTCCATAAACATGCACCCATGTTCTACATAACACACAGGGAGATAACAGATCCATGATGGTAAAATGGTTAATGATGACACAGTAGATCATCTTCTCCATGTACTATTCAAGATGTAATCTTCCTGTTAGGGTAAATGCCGTCACGGAGCATAAATATATGCTGATGAATCAATGATACATCCAACAGACATTAAATATACACACAGAATGACTCAGTGTTCGTACTGTATTTACACAGTACATATAAACACTGCCAGGCAGCAGTGACTCATATCTCTCTCTCTCTCTCTCTCTCTCTCACACACACACACACACACACACACACACACACCCTACCGGAGAGGTCTCAGTGTTCTGAGGAGACGCAGCACTCGTAAGATTCCCAAAATGCGGTTGCCTCCAGATGAGGCCAGTGATACCAGAATGTCCACTATAGACACGAACACCAACAGGCCATCCAGAACATTCCAGCTGCTCTGCAGATACGCACCGGGACCCACGTACAGCCCCATCGCCACCACCTGTCTCAGCCATACACACACACACACACACACTTCATCACTGTCATCATCATCATCTTCATCATCACTTATACTTCACTACTGAAGTAATCAGTGTAATCGTATTACATCCATTATATTGTTTTATGTACCTTAACAGTCATCTCAGCGACGAAGATCACAGTGAAGATGTAATTAGACACACTGAGGAAGACTCGCTCCTGTAAGTCAAAGAGAAAGCAAGTTCCATTTGTGAGACAACTAACTCAGTACTGTGTGCTTACCCAACACAAGTGTGGTCCACATCCTATGTATTTCTTGCATTTCACTTTTTTTCACCAAACACCTTAGTTACCATATATAGACTATTGGGGAATGAATGGTACATTTTAACACTATACTACCAAAATTATTTCTAAAAGACAGGGTAAATTCAGTTTTCATTTCACAGGGCCCTTTAATATATAAAAAGGGAGTTTACAAGTAGTTTAAAGAGGGTTTTATTTGTATAGTGCTTCCTGTGATACAAGGTTGGAGCACAGTTCAAGACGGGAAATTTCCAGATTATTCATTCTGTGAAAAAAACAAGGAGAAATTCAGTTCTCCTTGATACGGCCCTTCAAATTACAAAGGGAGTTCATGAGCATTTTTAAGAGGTTTTTTTGGACAACGCTTTCTGAGACCCAAGGTTGCTGCACAGTACAAACAGAATACATGAACAACAACAAAAAAACCCCACACTGACTAACATCAGAATTAGACTCCCAATTTTCCAAGCCATCACACGCACCCAAAATTCGTCTGATGGTAATTCATAAAATAAATGGAAAAACTCATATAGCTGGTTTAGCGATGGATTAGTGTGGGGTCTCTGACTACTGATATACTGATGATCTTATGGAACAGAGGCATCAGTGTTACAGTTTTTGGGGCAAGACCTGTAAGACGATAATAAACTTTGAAAACCCAGCTTGTGAACTTGCTAATCATGAAAAATGTGGGTCTTCTTCTGTTGTGATAGTCATTCCAATTAAAGATGGAAGCTGATATGAAAGATTTTTTCAATTTTGGCACAGTAATTCAGCAACAATGGAAAGGCAACCGCTTAAAATCGGGCAGCGGCCACATATCAGGGATCTCAGTGGTCCACAATTGTTTTAAGCATTGTGATACGATCCTTCATGTTGCTTGCTGTATCACCCCTAGTGAGCCAGTTCCAAGGGCACATCACTCTTCATAAATGGGCTTCCAGTACAGAGTGGTGGTCCTTCACAACCATGCTTGAAGGATGTGGCATATCAAAAAATGTGTTTCCATTTTATCTTTGCAAAATATTGTTTTGTTGAATTGTCTGAAAAACCACCTTATGTGAGCATAAAAACTATTTGCTAGTGTTTAAATTCTGTTTCCATTACTTGTGTTTAGGCAATTTCAAAATTAAAAAGGTCCATCGAAAACCCACCTTCTGAAGTTCAAATAGACTAGTGGGCTAATATTAGTGATTATGAATGTCTTTGCAGAAACTGTAATGCTGCAACTTTGCAAACATCTAATAGTAAATTAATTAATCTGTGTTTATATTATTACTGCTTCACCAGTCACGACTGTACACCATGACTGTAGTTATGACAAATCGGATAAATCAGGCCACTGAATTCAGCACGTGTTTCCAGGCAATAAACAGGGATCCACACCTTCTTAAACATCAAATTCAAGACCTTTCTGAGGACCTTCCAGACCCAATTTCCTCTAAATTCAAGTTTTGGACCTCAGTAATTTATCCAAGCCCATAACCATCTCGAGGCAGGTGGCACATGAAACAAATAACAGAGTGGGAGACACATACAGGCTGTGGAACAGAACCTGTTTACTAATGTTAAAAGTTATCAAAAGAACTTCAGTTTTTATCATTGCACAAACTGTATCAATTCAAGCACTTTCAATGACCCATGTCTGTCTATGTCTTATCAAAAAAACCTCAAGGATTACAAGGACCCGTGGAAACCATGAAAAAATCTGACCTGACCATGCATTCAAAAATTTGGGCTTGTTATTTCCACATTTAACTGTTGCATGAATTCAGGAATAGTCTTACGGGAGCAGGAGGGTGATGGGTTTTGTATTTTAGGACAGTCATTTACTGTCTACTGTAACACTGGGGTAAGGATGGATGTGGTGCAGTTGTAGTTGAATTCACCATGCTGTAAGGCTGTATGTCGGGTCTCTCAAGTGCGATGGTGATGCAGTTGAGGAAGATGAAGATCAGGACAATGTGATCAAACATCTTATGCGTGATGAACTTCTGACAGCGCAAACGGAACCTGTACAGAGAAAGAGAAACAGAGAGCCATCTCAGCATGCGGATGTGTGCTTGTTCACTTATCAAGTTTGAAGTGTGTGAGTCTACTCACTCATTTTGAGGGGAGAACACATAGAGTGACCACTCTTCATGATCTCTGCACCACTGCGGTTTGTATGGCTCCAGTATCCTCTTCAAAATTAGACACCATCTCTGCAAAACACATACGCACATACAGGAAAATTACACAAACAAAAGCACACAAGGTCTTTAGAAAACATACACAATCTCCAGGTTCAAGGAAATTAAAGGCTTTTTTTTTTGGATGCAATTTAAGAGCATTAGACCTAAAAAACTACATAACGGAAAACCTACTGTGACTAATAAAGGGACACTGCAGGCAAAATGTAACATGTAATAATTACCAAACTTGCAGATTCACCTCCTACAGTGGTGCCACAACAGTTTTAGTTGCCTGTTTTAAAGACTAAAAAACATCCCTTCTGATGCTGAATCTTGAAGGAGGGAGGGACTTTTGAGAAATGAATGTAGAAAGATGTCACATAGCTGATGTAACTGCTATTAAGTCAAATAGCATGTCATTGGCCTCTTAGTATTTCTTTACTGCAGTGTATAAATACCTTTTCTGATGGGTTCATTTGAATATAAAGTATTTGTTTGTTATGTGGTTTTCATTTCCACTTTTCATCTTCAACCCTTCAGACACCAACACAACTGTCGGACACTCCTGGCATTTTTCAGATAAAGGCTTAGTGTCTAAACAAAACATTTTATTTATAAAAAGCAGGAGAAAATGGCATTTACACGAAAGACATGATGTTAAGAAATAAAACCTCATAATAACTTGCCAAGTCACTCAGCTACCAAAGTTACTGCACTCATGATGTGATTTATAAAGTTGAAGTTGGCTTTTTATTTGCAGCAGCTTCTGTAGGCCAAGTGATTGTCTCATCCCATCCCATTACTCACTCTATAACCATCAGACACTGCTGGAATTTAGTAAATAGAAACTGTCAGTACCAGCTGGTTTTCCACTTACATTACTCTCTCATGAGACTGCAGCTGCCTGCACAGTGGGAGGCTGGCTGTATTTTAGTGTTCACCGAAATGTAACATTCAGCCAAATAGAATAACCTTAGCGTATTTCGTACCATTTGTACGTTACATTATCTGTGTTTACACAAGAAGGAAATCTACGATAAAACTCATACCTTCAACTGGTGTATCGCCTACTTATCAGGGGTCACTAACATACCACCTTAAGGGAATTTTGGGTTTTATCCTAGGTGAGAAAGGGGAAAAAATGTGACCTTAAGTTTAAATTTCAGGAATTTAGTTTTGGGTTACTAAAATTTAGATCTATCCCTTAAGCCATAAAAAGTCTCTGGCTTTTTTCTGCCAAGAAGACCAGCACTTTTTCAGACTTGAGGTTTAATTAATTAACTTGCAAAGACCATGTTGAAATGTAAGAGATTAAAATTGCAGCTCTTTCAAATTGCGATTTTGACATAAAAATAGTTACTGGTTCAGACCCTGCTACTACTAGATATGCCAAAGCGCTTGGAAACCCCCAGATGCCAACAACTCTATTCTTTATATAACAGACACACTGCCTGAATAACATTGTGATGAAAAAAGGGTGGAGCTTGTAACCTGCGGAATCTAACTGAGAGAGAGAGTTGCAAAGTGAGTGACATGCGAAAAGAGAGACAGTTGTGGTCAGAGAGAAGGAAAGAAGGAGAGAGAGAGGCTCTAACCTCTTCAAAGTCCTCATCATCATCAGCATGTGAGTGTAAAGGCTGTCGCTGAGTCGTGTACGGAGAAGAAGGATAGGACCCATCCACTCTGCCGTTGCACTCGAAGTAAGGGCGGGACATGGGCGGGACCTGTAGCAGTTCTGGCATGTCAAATGATTCTAGTCGTGAAACTCCACCCAGGCTGCCCGTCCTACTGGATTTCCCCTCTTCTGATTGGTCGCCATCCAAGCTGTCTCGTCCCTCACCTGACAGCAACGACTCACGCTCCCCCGACTGTCCCCGCCTCTTGAGACTGGGGGCATTGCCTAGGCTGTTCCAGCTGGAACGACGACTTCCCCACAGACTGGACTATAAACATAAATACACACAGACATGTCCATTTAAAAACTATGATATTTGATTTGTCCTGTTACAAATACATATATTATTCATTCATTAATTATCAGTCACTAATAAAAAGAAAATGACATTTAAATTTTTGCTGTTATTCTGGAATTTCGCCTATATCTTCTCACATTCAAAAAAGATAAGATCATATTGAATGTACAAAACCGACTGTAAACAAGATGTTCTTTTCTAAGGGACGGTATCTCTTTTCCTGCAGCTCAATGGCATCCTCTATTAGAAACACTGTCTGTAAAGCAGAACTGTGCCATTTGGCTCCTACTGAACCCAGCTGGACATCCAGGGGAATGCAACTGTGTGCACGTCAAGACATAGTAAAATGCACAGAGAGGTCAGTTTCTATTCCTCAGAGTAGTGCACAATTGCAGTCTGGTGTCACGTAGTTATGTGCTAAAAAGAGTGGCTAGCTTTCTTGCGTTCCACAGCAAACCACTCTGAATGCCCTTTTAACATTTAACCATTTAACTATGCAGAAATACTTAAACATCTGTGTAATTCCCCTTTAAACATCACAGTATTTATTGCAAAAATGTAAAAAATGAAACCCTAATATGAGATTAATATGGGGTTAAGTAAAGTAGTGTTTTTCTTATTTTGCATGACAGAACCACCACTAAAGCATTGCTTCAGAAGAAATTGACCAGTAAATCCAAGGTGTAACTTAATCGAAAAGACACGATACTACGCTACATACACCTACAACTTTTTGCTGACCCGACAGTGCCACTATAACGGCCACTCCTTAGATTCTCTTTCCATTACTCTTAAATTATGTTATGCATTGTGTGTGCTATCAGTTGATTATACTGCATAATGAAGGTATCCCTCACAGGCCCAACGCTAGGCAGGAGGGGAAATGAGTGTGCGCGTGCAGGTGAACAGTGTTCGTGCTCATCTAATTGCAAACTGCCATGAATCTTGGCTGCTGGAATAAACTTTCCTTGTGGATTTTTCTCAGTTGGAGCGGGAGGTGAGATTGTAGGTTCTTCTCTGGTGAGCAGAGCTGTTTTCATGCTACGTAAGCAAAAGCTAACTATTGTTTCAGACAGCGGACAAGGCGAGATGCGGACAGTGAGCAAATAATGACTTAGTGTCGATACACATAACAGGTAGTGAGGAGAGCTTCATGTTTAGCGGCTTAGCTAAATGCTACTTTTATACTTCAGCCATAGGTCAGGTCTGGTTCTCAAAAATATGTAAAAACTGACCTTTGTACGTTTTTTCTTGTGAATCCAGTTAAATGTATTTCAAATAACAAGTCAACAGAATGTAAGACAGATTTTTAAGAGCTAGTGTATGATTTGATATTATAATATTAACAGCATCCATTATCAACAAAAGTACGTTCTGTAAAACTAATTACTTGTTTTTGGCTATGAGTGACCTTTTAACAGAACTGAACTAAACTAAATTCATGTTCCAGCAGTGGTCCACTGGTTTTGCGTTTAAGGGTGTGTGGATTCTCATTTGTACTCACCAGTGATCTCTGGTCATGGTGCTCGTTGGAGGCGTTGCTGCTGCGTCGTGATTGGCTGTCAATGTGGGAGACCTCGGTCCTGGGTGTGGCACTGGGGTGTGTGTGTATGTGTGTGTTGTGAGGGGGCATCATGGCTCTGGGCTCCAAGTGACCGTTAGAGATTGGCATCAGTGTCTGCATTTTCACCTCTGATGCTACGACCAAGCACAGGATAAAACATACTGCATTCTTCCACAAGCAAAATCTGCTTTTACAGGAAAACATACACACAAACGCACGCACACATGCACACATACCCGAGTTTAAGAGTTCTCTCAATTTGTCCTCGTCATCAAAGTCAGAGGAGAGAACATCATCTTCACTCTCTGACCTGCTGGCATCTCCCTGTGGGGACAGAGAGAGAGAGACAGAGAGAGAGAGAGAGAGAGAGAGAGAGAGAAAGAGAGAGACATATAAAAAGGGAGAAAAAAGGAAAA
>JBBJLS010000082.1:26637485-26652020 GCA_037577275.1 Bryconaethiops microstoma | reverse complement strand
ACACACACACACACACACACACACACACACACACACACACACACACACACACACACACACACACACACATATATACAGAAACATTATGATTCCGCAATTCCATCCAAGGGCAATTTTGTTGTGCTGGGACTGACTGAAATAGGCTGTATTTGCACCACCAAATCTGAACCAAAACGCCAGTAAATGGAATGGTGTGACACTGAGCTGAACCTTCTTTAGAGCTAAAAAATCCTGTCTGTCCTTTTAAAAACAGTACTGTATCTGGGAGTTAACACTGAAATGTAATTACAACTGTATGATAAGTTGTCAGTTCCTCTCTGATGTCAGGACTTGTCAAACAAAGCAGGACAATAACAACATGTTCCCCCCACCACCACCTATCTTTAAAGGCCACCACTGATACTCTGTTATCTATTGCCTTTTATCTATTCTAGTGCATGAAGTAAATTGTGTGTTTAAGATTAAATAGCTGGATTACTAACAACTGGATAGTGACAGCAACATTCACTTACATGACTGTGCACTATAACTGAACTACTGCTGCATTTTGTATTGTATATAGGGTTTTTTTGTTTTCTTTCCCCTTCGTCTGTGTATGGTTTACATTTTACATTTACATTTAAAGTTTTCTATTTATTTATCTTCTTAATTATTATGCTGCCATGAAGAGCTACCAAACTGTTTTTCGCTGTTCCTGTGACAATAAAGACTCTTCTGTTCTATTCTATTATTTACCTAAGTATAACACATATAATACACATTCTTTAAGATCAAATGAAAAAAAAAAAAGATCAGCCAATGGAAAAGTACAACTGTCACTAAATAAACCTACTTGAAAGATATTACAAAAAGTCTAAATAATAAACAAGATCGGTTTTAATAAATAAAATAGATTTTAGACATCCCAAGATAATTTTTTGTGGGGTATGATATAGAGTCATCTCACATGTCTTCCTTTTGGATCATACCTACACTTCTGTGCCTTTCAATCTGGCTTATATGAATTTCATCCACGTCTCCTTTGCCTAAAGCTTCACGGCTGTCCAAAGGAGGACAGTTCCTGTTTTGAGTCTTGGCTCCTCACAAGCCTTTTTCATTACGCCAGCTCGTGGACTTTTCCCGCTGCCTGTGTTGCCTTCGGCTCGCTCATTAGGGGTCTGGGCACCAAGCGCAGTAAAGCTGCTTTGTGAAAACTCTCTGTTGTTAGAAGAGCTATACAAATAATACCAGACTGAATGGTTTAATTCTAGCTTAGACGTGAGCTATAGCTTCCATCATGAGACTGGGCTTCTGATACACATCTTGCTTCTGATACAGCAAGATACACATTTAAGCAGCAAAGGCAAGGGCAGAGCACTGTTTCTAGTCAGCAGTTGGCATTTCCTTGAAAAATCATCTTGGGTTTTCCTTTTGTTTGCTATGAAATACAATATCGATCCAATTCATTCAGTTCAAACATTTAGCTCGATTTAATGTAAGAGCACTCTGATGCGATGTTGCTATTAGAGGATCGATGCAGTTAAACTGCCAGGAATTCAAATTGATGCATTGATTCAAAGAATGAGTCACTGCACTAGTAAAACATGGCTAACAAGCACATGCACACAATACACCTACTGGGGCACTGCTAGTATGTGTGTGTGTTTGCGTGTGTGTGTGCGTGCATGTGTGTGTGTGTGTATGTGAATATTATAAAGCTTTTAGTTTCAAGGGGAATTCCATTCAGATCTGTCCAATGTTAGACTGGTTTACATGACATAGAAACCAGATTTCCAAAATCTTTCTCATCTGTAGCAGGACTTCGGTGAGTGCTGCACGATTGACTACACAGATGAACCCTGAGACCACACTAATATTATTTGAAACATATCAGCCAGCAGTTTTACATTTAATACATTTCTTATAAAGAATTTCATTTTCCATTTTCCCAAAGGAATAGGTCGACACCATCATACTGTTTAGTGATTTTAAGGAAACAGGCTACATGTATCTGTTTACAGCTAATGTTTTAAACACAAACTGAAACTGCACATTTGCACTTTGCAGATTTGCAATAACAGTGAGCGCCACTCTGGAGAGTGAGAGAGCAGATGTGCAGCAGGGTGAGCCAAGTTGTTCAGTTACCTCGAAAAAACAGCAAATTCTCTCACTAACTTTCATGGGTCAGAGAAAACTGTTTCACTGCTGGTGGAAAATAGCTAGTTAAAGCATCTAAGTAAAACTATTCCTTTTTAAGTGACCATTTTAATTACATGATGTTCGGAGTGCAAAACCTATCATGCATGGGGTCTGAGACATTGTTTGTCTTAAGATAAAGTTTTAGTCTAAAAGCTTTGGCCTGTATTTTTAAAATATGTGTAGGATGTAGAAGGCAAAATAATAGCCAAATTTCTTCCCTCAGATCTATCACACCATTACAAATATTATATAAAACTACTCAGAAGACACGTAAAAACTGCATTGCTGTATTTGTGCTGTAGAAATTCTAATCCCTGGTTCTTTTTACCACCGCTGTAAAGAATGTAAATGTCTATAAGATTTTCTACAGTGAGCCATTTTTTTTCTAAAACACTCTGGATGCCTTATTGATGATTATGAGTGTATATTGGTGAAGATTTCTTTTAAATGCATAAAGTGTTACCAAATTGGTTACACCTCCATTTTCCTTACAATGGCCCTAGGAGTGCATTGTGTTTGTGCACATATGAATTTACAAACCTTTTCATTTGTGTTTGCAGGCATACATGCATGTATATGTGCTCATCCGTGCATGCATCACCTGTTCATGGTACTCCACCCCCATGCTGAGTGTATTGATGAGGATAGCAAACATTATCCCCCTGTTGAAGTACTTGCTGTCCACAATTCTCTTCAGTACTGCTCTGGCACAGCGCACACACATGCCGAAGCAGTTTTCAGTTGGATTGTCCTTCTGCTCAGCATCCCAGCTGAATTTTTTTGCCTCTCTACCTCTGGACTTCGGCTTCTCTGCGTCAGAGTCGCTGTCGGAGTCGTAGGTCACACCGCTACCCTCGGGGAGACAAATCGGGCACACAGAAAGCTCAGCAGGTGCCAGGCCATCGCCGCCTTCTACACACGCACTTGAGCACACATCTGGATACACACCTGCACAAATGCAATGGAGATGATTGAAGCCAATCCGTATAACTAACAGCAGTGCCTTTACAAAGACCGTCTGGGGTATTTACCCTTGCTATATTCTGAAAGACATTGTTTTGCGTCACATGTGTGACAAATATACTCCTCCTAAAGAATGGCCACATCTATGGTTATCCATTCCAGTAATGGAGAACAGATCCTGCACTAAAACACATGATTCAGTTGCAAATTTCCCACTTGTGGGACTAAAAGGTTGATCTAATCTTATCTTTATCTTATCTTTTATAAAACTTATTCAGTACCTTTACAAATATCTTACATAAACTGGTCATTATTCAGTACATTTACAAATATCTTACATAAACTGGTCCTTATTCAGTGGCTTTACAAAGTCTTCATATATTCTGGTCTTTATTCAGTGCCTTTAGAAAACTCTTATATAAAATGGTCCTTATAATGTGCTTCACATGGTAGTAAAACTAATTAAGATTAACAACTGAATAATAAGCCTTCAGCAATGCAAAAACAGCAGAGCTAACTATGATAGCACAGTAAATATCAAATTATGATTTGATATTATAATTGTCATACAGAATGAAAGAATTTGAGAAAAATGAAGGGGCAAAATAGCTCCTTCTTCCAAACTTAATTAAGTAAGTGCGCAAAAATTAATGGGAAATAAAAAAGTACTAGCAGAAGGAGTCTCTCAGCTCTAACAATGTGTGTAGTTATTTCTGTGGACCCAATTTAGAATTATTAGAGCATATGAAGTGTTCTGTGTGGAAATGTCTTTATTATCAACATTATTAAGCTGAATCTCAGGAGACACAGACGTATGCTTAATGTTCACCATCACACTCGAGCTAGGAATTTAAAGTGTATGTTTAAGGATGAGGGCGTCAGTGCTTCCACTGTGTAGCTCCTTTATTATAGCTGTAAAGGCATGCATGTGTGTTTTTCGTATGTATATGCATGTACACAGTCTCACCGTGTTGCATTTTGCTGTAGGTATCGCGGAACCCACTGTGGACTGTCCTGCCGTATTGTGAGTGGCTGGCCGCAGGGGTGTGGACCCCACCTGCACAGCTGGGGTTTATGCGTGAGTGTGTGAAAAATGAAGAGGGCAGAATGGTGGGGTAGTTCATACCCTTTAAGTTGGGTAAAGCAAGGGAGGGAGGGGGTGTCTGTTTGAGGGTCTGACCTTCACCACCCATCTGCAGGGCCTTCATTTCCACTGTACCGATGTCCATGCCATTGCAATGGGGCCGGTGATGATGATGGTGGTGTATAAGCTGTTGGTTCAGGTTGAATTTCTCCTTGCTGCTCCAGGGCCTCTTAGTCCCTCCTCCTAGAGCGGAGCTCCTGGGGCTGGAGCCCTTGCTGCGTCGGCACGGTCGTATTCTGCCGTAAATATGGCTAACCTGCCGACAGAGTTTGCGGCAGAGGTGACTCAGGTATTTGAGCATTTCTTCATAGCAGGAGCCGGGCTCAGTCAAGCTAGCTAGCGTCGACTCGTTGCTGCGGAAACGAGCCCGCTGCTCCCGCATCAGCTGGTTCTCGCGTTGCTTAGTTTCTGAAAACTGTGTTGCTATGACAACCAGGCACAGATTGATCATGAAAAAGGAGCCCACCTAAGGGTGAATAAAAGAAAAACAAAGGAATTATGATTTAGGAATTAAGTTGGACAAACATTTCAATGTGTAAAACACTTCCCTAACCCACTTGGAGAGGAAGCAAATCACGGGCCTTCTAGCAATGATGTTTCCTCAACAGTAAATCAGAATTATATGACAGGTTCATATAAATTCAGCTCAAATGACAATTCTTCCATGGGCCTCATTTTGTAATGAAGTTTCTTCTAAATCCACTTATAAATCATCACCTAGCTTGTTGTGTAGCATTAAGAGTTAAACACACACAAGTCTAATATGAATCAATATGTAATTTAATATTCTTAAGTTCTGCACCTTCTATCACTACAGGCTCTGGGGTATTTACCCTTGCTATATTCTGAAAGACATTGTTTTGCCTTCTTTCTTTTCTGATCTCACTTGTGACAAATATACTCCTCCTAAAGAATGGCTACATCTATGGTTCTCCACTGCATTCCTGCACCAAAATGCATGGTTCAGCCAAACATGACAGATGTAATCATCAATCGAAGTGATAAATCAAATCAGAAATTTGGGTTTGAAAACAAATTTTTTTTTTCATGCAATACGATGCAGGCAAGTGTAAATAGTAGACCGCTTTTCGGAGCAGGTCTCAGTGATCAAGCAAACCATACCAAGTACTTTCAAATAGTGTACTCCACAAAAGTTTTCAGCTAAGATGTGCTAATGCATATGTAGCAGAGAAATCAAATTACAAATTCCCTGACACTTCTCATAACCAAGATCAAAGACCCACATCGCAAAGCTGAACAGACTGTGAAGAAGCCCTCCAGGATCCCATTGTCAGAGTGAATGATCAAGATCAGATGGCCAGAGAGGGAAAACGATGGGAAGAATCTACAGACATCCGGTTTAGTCAAAGGGACTAAACATTCACCAAAGACTCCAAACGTCTTGCATTACTTTTGGCAGCAAAGACAAGAAATGAGCAGACAGAGAGCTCCAAGAAGCAGCAGAACCTTTCGATGACTGCTAGAAAGACTGAAGACTAAAGCCACTCCAGCTGAAAACTACTTCTGCATGGTTAATTCCTTAACAGTGCTGAACCCTGACATCAAAATGGTCCAACCACAGAAACAAAGGGTGCATATAGGCTACTTTTTTCTTCAGATACCGATATCTGATTCTCCAGTATTGGAACTAAAGGAACAACTCAGTTACCATAAATTAAGAGATTTCATACCATTCTGCTTTTTAAATACTTTATCTTGGTAAAAGCAGTGTCCAATAGCAGCACTAAGTGTGAACTAACAGCATTTACTTGTTAGATGATGATTACTGTATCACACAGTATCAGTGTAAGAGTAACATTGTTGAAACCACTACCTACACCTGGATCAATACAACATGATGTGAACAGTACTGGAGATGACACCAACCAGCAAACAACTATAGAAGTCTGCAGAAAACCAACCTGTGTCAGATTTAAGAGGGATGGAAGTTAAGTCAGTAAGTTTGATAACCAATGCAAGGATGAGGTAGAAGCATTTGGATGGAGCAAGGGAGAATCTGAGGTTATAACTAGACTGAAATTGGCCCAATTCAAGAGTGAAGTCAGTGCACCAAAAGAGGATAGAAGCAAGGAACTACTTTTATGGTAGAGATGAGTTTGTAAGTGTAATGTATGCGCCTCACCAGCCCCTTGTACGCAATGTGTTTAGTGAAAGGTCTGATGTTTTGAAACACAGCCATCTGCTCCAAACTTCATAACTAAACAGACTTGGGGAGACCAGGAGAGATTCATCAGCACTAATGAGAGAAGCCAGATTTAAGCTATGAACTTCCGCACTTACTTTTGATGTTCTAATTAAGTTTTAACAAGAATTGTTTACTCATGCTAATTTTCTGATTTAAACCTTAGGACAAGTGAGACTTAATTTCTGGAGTCTTAACCTTGATTTTTTTCTGCCCAGTTGCTTAAGTCCTTTACCTTCACTTTTTAACTGGGTCTTCAGTTTTCATGGTTTTCAATAGCAAGGGCAACAAAGCATCCCAGGATGAGGCTGCCAACATTGATTCTGTCACATGCCTACCCGAGTCTCTAAGGCTGGGGTGCCCTAGTGTGCCTCGTTGGAGTAAACTGCCTGAACTGTATTATTTTTCACTTCTGTTTCAATCCTTTCAAAGAACATCATGACCCAGCTCAATAAAATTTGTATCAATAAAGCAATATGTGTGTTTATCTTTCCTTCTGACAACATGTTTTTAAAGCACAAATTATATCTTGGCAAAACAAACGACAGTGTGACCATACTATTGCTTCTTCAGTGATACACAGCGTAAAAAGAGAAATAACTAGAAATGCACAGTGATACTGAACATGTACACATATGTTCCTATGGCAGCTGCACTCAGCCAGGCAGGGCTGGCCTCTTTCATGAACAGCTAACAAAGCTAATGCTATAACTGCATCATTGTAATGTATAATGGAGATCACATTATGCATTTAAAATCCATTTACATTTTAGATTTATTGGCTTAGTGATTAGATGTGATTTGAGAGATAAACGGTATCCACTGGTCATTATAAAGCCATGGTTAGCAGCAAAACTGTATCTAAAAAACCCAATAAATTGGATTTCTGATACCTGCAGATTTCAGTTTCATGCTGTGTTCTGGTCACACAAATTACTGCTCAGTTTGTTATTGTTTAGTCCATGTTTTATTGTTTGGCTTTTAAAAATGATGACCAAATCATCAAAATAATATCTAGATTATTTAATTACTAATATAATAAATGGTAATGGCCCAACACATTATCTAACGGCATGTTCTTCTATATTTATAAATGTTTGTATGTGAAGTCGTAACAGATGCATATAATAACAAACATATATTTGATTAACTCTATGGCCAAACGTATTATGTTGATGAAAAGATCACTGATGACAGACATGACCTGCATATGAGTCAAATCTGCGGAGTGGCCATAAACGACATGGCATCAACACTTATACTTCCTTTTCTTTTTATAATCTGTGTCATGCTTCCTGTGATTTGATTAAGAAAATTGATAAGAAAAGCTCTGTTAAAATCCCAGTAAGGATTAGCTTATGTTGCATGATGACCACCTTAAGACTGAGCATGTTAAAATTCATTTCAATAGGTTTGTTGTTGTTTATTAGGATCATTATTGCCATTTTTTTGTGAGATACACTGGTGAGTCACAGCCCTGTGAATAAAAATTTAATAAGAAAGAAATAAAGAGAGAAAAATGGAATTAATAAATCCTCTAGATCTGTCTTTGGCCTCACATAGCGCAATGTTTTTTTTTTTTCATCTGAGCGACCAGATAAACACAAACAGAAACAGAGATAAAGAGAAACAGTTTTACACAAACATATTGACACACAAACAGTGTTGACACGCAGATAATACAATGATTTTTAAAGTCCCAGGGAACACGGTGCACAACAGTAGGTATGTTTGCAATGAGTGGGACTATTGAACGCCTAGCAATGTTTGAATGAAAAAAAACATAAAACACTGTTTAAAAAGTGAACATCAGTCCTATCTGAGCATTGACTCAGATAACAACAATTGATTGGTATGGTTGACTGACATCCCTCTGTCAACACTTCTAGCCTTCTACATTTATGCTGAACTAAAAAAAAAAAAAGTGATGCTGTATACTACTATATCTATGGGTCAAAAAAGTACCATCCAGAGTTTATGTGGTGTGTTAAACAAGGTGAGGTTCTTTCCCAGAGTAATGTGCTGGATGTGCTGGACAGGAAGATATTAAATAGCTGTGTGGGTGGGACAAGCCGCATCAGGCTTATGGTCTTTGGGGGTAAAGACTGCATAAGCTTACATTAGGACTGTCTAGTCTATACTGAAAGAGGAGGAATTCAACAAAATATATTTCTTATCAGGACATTGAGACATCAGATTTGGGTTCCCTGGGGGTTCAAATAGTAGGAGCTTTTATAATGGGGTAAGTATGGTACAGTCTCAGGGGATGGAGGGTATAGAGTGTGTGTGTGTGAAGCAGAAAACAACCTAAAGGGGTCTGTTATGTCCTTGACTGTTGATGTATTTTGTGTCATTTTCGATTTCTGTTGGTGGTAGGATGGATGTCTTTTGTCTCTCCCCTTTTAGACCCAAACCCTTGCAACGTGCCACGCCCCTGCCCTGAAAGGATTGGATGATCATGCTTTGTACACGCCTCTCTCCTGCCTCTTGCTAGGGATTGATTGGCTGTTGGGCTCAAGACAGATATAAAACTCACAGGCAAATGACAGTCGTGGCAGAAGTTTGCCTTTGCCTTGTGTACTTGTTGCTGTGTGTGTTTACTATATTTACTGTGTATGACCTCCTGCCTGTTTCTGACCTTGTTTGTGCCTTTGAGTGTGAGTATTTTGGTGTTCTTGATATTCTGTAAAATGCACCGTGGAGGGCCTGTGTGGAACGGCATTTCAATAAACTGTATACTGAGTATATTGTTGTATTGACAAAAAAAATCTTGAATCTTGTTTGTATATATTTTAAAGATCACTTTGTAAATAGCCGTTTTGGTTGACTCAGTTTACTTCTGGTTTTGGTTAGTTAGGGAGTTAGATAAGAACTTGTATTTATGTTTCTTTCTTTTGCAATAAGGTGAGGTAGATCAATGTGGGGCTTAGTTAGGTGTGCTTTTGTTTATTATTTTGGCCTGGCCAGCTTCTGAAGTTTGAACCACCTTCATATGAATAAACACAAAGCAAACGCACCTTTGGGGTTTTTGCTTGACTATTCTTCTGTATGTTGCGGCCCAACCTAGACCTAGCTTATATAATCGGAAATCAACATTTCTTGCTTTTTTGGTTTTAGAAAAAATAACATTCTCTGCCCAGTCCACATATAGAAACTATGAAATAAAAAATAGCATTTTAATTTTTTTAACCCAGACTGCTATTTGAATGAAGTACGGTGTGGGGCGGATATCAGTCTCCAAAAACACAGCAACAAAAACAGCCTGTTTAATGCTAAAGGATAAAGAGAGGCTGAAAACTGTCATTCAAATAAAGAAGTACAGGCAGTTTTGTGGAATCAAATCACATCACACAAATGTAGACTCAGGGGAAAATAATATACGATCAAACTGCAGTATAAAAGCTCTTCAGTACTCAGACAGTGTGTTTAAGAAGGGAAAGTGTGTGTGTGTGTGTGTGCTTGAATGATTTCTCAGTTTTTCGGTAGATCCTGTTCTTATAGTGTCAAAAGTTGCCAATTTTTTCTTTTTCAGGTTTTGAAAGATGGTTTTGCAACATGCAGTTCTCACATTCAAAGGACAACAGAAATGCTGCATGTACTTACGATGATGAGGAAGATGAAATAGATGAAGTTGTAAAAGGAATGTGCGTCCATGACATAATACATGATATCCACCCATCCCTCTAAAGTGATGACCTAAAGATAACACAGACAGGAAGGAAGAGGGGGGGGTCAAGGTTTACTTTTTGTTTTGAAATGGAAGATGGCGAGCATTCTTTCACCCAGACTTCTTTTTTTTCCTGGGTGATTAAGTAGTCTAAAACAAACAACTAAACAAACATTCAAATATTGGTTTGGAGCAGGAGCTGCAGCATGATTTAAAGTGCCAGTTTCCAGACTTCTGCAGAAAATTACAAGTGGTGATGGTGATAAGAAAAAAATGTCAAGTTTAATACCTCTAAAAGCTATCTCATGAAGTTATCACACAAAACATTTAGCTTTGTTTTATTACTGCTGGCCCAAAACGTATTTTGTAAATCCATTCATGGTGGTGAGTTGTAAAATAGCCCCCAAATTAAACTTCTTTTTCCATCTTCAACATTACATGCAACAAGTCATGCGTTATTGATCTTGCAGCCTTCGTGGTGAACTGGTCATCTGTCCAGGGTGTTTCTTTGTCTTTCACCCCAAAACGACTGGGATAGGTTCCATCACCCTCACCACCCTGGTTAAGATTTAATTGTTAAGAAGATGGATGGATGGATGGGTGGATATTGCAGATTCCTATCACCACCACTGTAAAGCAACTCGAGTCAGTTACAACACCAAATGACTGTGTTTGAATAATTTTTACAACTACTGAATTATGCACAAAAAGCAGTGTTTAACTTCACCAATCATTTCCCAACTGTTTCTATTTTGCCTGTGCAGGCACCTGCATGCCACTGCGTTGTCTTGTTTCTCAGTGAAAATTAATCTTATCCTGAGCTCCTATAGATCACTCGAACAACGCGGACCAATCGGATTAATCCGGATGACAAATGTCACGCTTTGGCCGATAAGATTACTCAGAACATGATAAATCGCTTTCACTCGGGAAACTCAGAAACTCAGAATCATGATAAGTATCTCTGTCAAAACCAATCTGATTAGTGAGAGACGTGAAAAAGTACATGATTTCCTGGGAAAGGGGTGTTGTTTATTGATGTAAATTGATTTACTCACACAGTTGCCACCAGCAACCGTTCACTTAATTTTCCTACAATAAAAGTAAGCGTCTCTTGGCTCTAGGATGCCAGATATGTGAGAGAGACGAGGATGAAAACTATCAACAGCTGCCAGACTGAATTTCACACTCAGAAAAAAAAATGTAATAAAAAAATTTAATAAATGGTACGGCACCCAATAACACGGCTTTCACCACTGGAACCAAAGCACATAGCAGCTCCATTGGTTAGGGCTAAAGCACCTGCAATATGTCAAGGTCTCAAAAATGAATTTGAAGCTGATATGGTGAAGGCTGGAATGCGCTTCCTTAAAGATACGTGAAGCTCCACTGCATCTTTTCAAACTGATGCCAGCCTAAAGTCATTTTACAGCTCAACATACTTGCAGGAGCACACTAACTGCTAATTTTGCTACATCAACCAACATTTGGTGATTTTATCAAATGCACTGATACGAACACCTTGACCCCAGTCACACACACCTGAAAGATAGCAATCCAAGCGTATCCTATGTTGTCAAAGTTGATGGCTCCATTGTGTGGATTATGCTCGCTTGCTTTGCAGTTGTTATAATAAGCATTCCAGTTGACACACCCATTTTGGGAGGTCTCAAAAGGGGTGTGGTCTGTGATATTATCAGCACTTAGCTGGCAGTAAACTCCTCCCACTCTGCGAGGTGGAACGTCAGAGCAACGTAGCATTCCGTTCTCCCGGTTGGTGGAACAGATAAAGGGGATGTCGTCAGAATCCTCGGACCTGTAATAAGGGCTCAATGACTGAGAGAGATTGTACATCCTAGGAGGGAGAGGGAGAGGAAGAGAGAGAGAGAGTTGATCAGTCTTAATTTCATTTAGCGGCTTAGGCGTTATCTGTTACAGTTTGGTTTTAGTGCATTTAAGACACCTTTTTGTAAAATATTATCCATGCGATCCTTCTCTGACTGAAGCAAATGCAATTAAGAAGAACTTTACAGTGAGTAAGTGAAGTGAGAAAGAGCAACAGAGTGATAAAATCTCTTACCAGAGTATGACAGAAAGTGGCATGAAACCTCCCTGAGCAATATGGTAGATCCTCAAAAGATCTGATATTATGTGGCTTCAAGAAGAGGCCATGTGACCTCAAACAGAACCATATTCATCTTTTCTCTCAAACTCACGCCCACACAAAAACACATACGCAATATGGGGAAGAAGTGGTAAGTGGTTCAGTTCTCTCCAAGCCATTCGATTGGGCAGAGGTCATGAAGTTTCCTCATTTCACTTATCAAGCATGAAATCATGCCTTCAAATGTCCATCTAAGTGGGTCAGACGAATTTCAGATTTCTTCATTTAATACCTCAGTCTTGCACTGCAAGTCCAGTGGGAGGTAAGATATACGAGCTAAGAGCTGTTGGTCCCACAAAACACATAATGTGTCCAGTGTATCATTTTTCCTGTCCTAACTGTTATTATTAATACTTATTAGGTGATATCAACTCTATTCCGATTACTGGCTTTTATATGAGTAACCATTTCTTTTTGAGTCTTTAGACCTTTTAATGGGTTCTTCCTGATATCTCAGATTGTTTCCATCCTTGCTGTTGCTGGACGTCCTCTTCCTCTTTTACTTTCGTTTTTTTCAGTGAACTAATTCCTTTCATAATATCCAAGATAAGGGCTTCACTTTGGATATCTGGACTTTCTGCAAGAGGTGTGTCTTCATTTGGTTAAGGGTCCATTCTTTTGCTTTTGCTATGCAAAGCATAAGTCCTCAGCAATATTTTGCTACCTTCTTCCAGTAAACATTTAAAGCAAAAAGGTCAGTCCTGCAGGTACCTCTGAAGTCTGATGCAATGCAGATTTCTTTAGCAGGCATGAAAAGCACAGCTCTTTCATTTGACTGGCCAATGCTATCTATCTGCTGTAAACATGTCTACTCACCTCAGTTGCCCAGTAAAATTTTCCTTACAGACTAGGACAACCTCCTTCTAATGATGTATTTTAAAAGTGGCAAACATTTTTATAAAAAATTAAAAGCGCACTAGGGTGGATCTATGAATTAACATTACTACTAGGATGCTTGATATCATGTCTGTTCGTATTAACCTCTACATCAGCACATCTCTTTATCACCATGGCGGATTCCCAGTGGATATATGATGTATTTGCCCAGTGCATGCTGAATATTGTAGTGAGATGTCACTGGACAAAACACAAACAGGACACTTGTTTGTGAATTGGCTGAGGGACACATTACAGCTCTATAGAGTAATAATAACACAAAAAATATTATATGCAAATTTTAGGTCAGAATTTTCCTTTAAAGTACACTCATTGCTGACTGAAGAGTTAAGTTGCCTCCACATGTATAATCAACATGAAAAGCATTGACCAATAGATCAGGACATTCTGGAGCACCCGCAAATAAGCCTGCAAGTTCTCCAAGTCCCAGTCCAAGCGTCAGTCACAGGGGTAATAAAGCCCCCAGTATTGTGCTGTGGAGCAGAGGAATTGCTTTCTCCAGAGTAATGGTACTTAAACAGATACTTTAGCGATGAGTTAGAGTAGTGAGATCCACAACTTATCATCCAACATCAGAGCTGGACTTAACTAATGTTCTCATTACTGCAATCAAATGCTCTCAGCAGCGTTCTGATATGTAGCCTAAAAGCTTCCCAGACAAGTAGACTGTTAGTGCAGCAAAGGGGGGGACCAAAATTATTAATGCCCTTGATTTCAAAGGAAACACTGCACATTCACTGTTCTGAGTCTGTGCTTCTAACGGAATTAATTTGGAACATAGTTAAGACCTCAAGGGACACACATTATTAAGGCTTTTTAAGGCCCTTAATATCTTGATTATGTTCCAAATAGCTTCACAGCTCCACAGTCCTTCACGGCACATTTGAGAAAAGTGTAAATGTAAGGTATACATCTGAGACCACCATGATATTATAGGCCAGAGTTATTCAACTTCAATAGCAAGTGGGCCGATGAAAGGAAAATCACTGGGGGTTCGTGGGCCACACAGAATATTTGTCAACTAATGGCTAAAAAAATTACTCATGATGATAATAGATATTAGTATGAACGAATGTTCAATTTCTTTAACTTTAATACTTTCACATCAGGAGCTTTTTAACCAAGGTCCATATTTATATTTACATTTACGGCCCTCATCAGTCCCTACCCCTCCTGTGAAGTGGGCGTAGCAGTTGGCTTAGACTTATCTTCGTCTTTTTTGTTTATGTACTTTATGTAAGTGCCGCTTTAACCGTCAAAAATAGCCATTTTAACGGCGTCCGGTTCTAAACGAGAACTCTGACCGTTAAAGTCGTTAG
>JBBJLS010000082.1:26618385-26637385 GCA_037577275.1 Bryconaethiops microstoma | reverse complement strand
AGATTTGAAATCAGCATGAAAAACACTACAAAACCCACATAAACTTATCTCTGATGATTTTGATCTGTTGACCTGTGTATTCAGTGTTGTTTGTATCATCCCGAATCGTGCCTCAGTCCGAGACGTCTCTATTTGCAGGCCTCAGCTATCAATGGATCTTATACTGATCAGAGTCAGATGTTCTAAGAATATCCCCTGACATCCTGCCAGAGCAATGTGCTATGGTAGTGTTTATATAAAACAGCTGTGTGTCTGTGTGTGTGTGCACGTGTGCAAGTCCAGCAGTTGTGAATATAATCTGCTGTGCTGTCTTTTTGAAATCCGCTGGCAAACCTAACACTCCATTAAGCGCGCAAGTATCAAGTATACATGGAGAACAGTCAATTCCCAGATTACAGAGTCCCTCGAGAGCAACTGCTTTAACCATTACTGAAAATGTGTGGTAAGAACAACAACAAAAAAAAAACGGTTCTCAAAGGAACCCTCAGTGTGTGGGACGATTGAAACGTGGCTCCAGCTTTCATGGCGGAGGGCAGCATGTCAGCTCCTGCCCCAAGTGGAGCTCCAAACCACGGAATGGGCACTTTGACTGCCTCCCCTCCAATTTTGCTGAAAGAAATCCCATGGCAGCATTTTTGCAGTTTGAATGTTTACATTTTGAAACAAATAGAAAGCAGTATTTCATATTGTCTATCATTGGATGGTTGATCGTACATATGTACTGGTGTTGACGTCACATGAATAACACAATCACTTAGAGGAGAGGTCCCCGACCACCGGGCCACGGACCAGTATCAGTCAGTGAGTCATTTGGTACCGGGCCACACAGAAAGACAATAAAAATATTTTATTGATTATCAGAGTCTGAAAGATTCTTGTCTCGGTCACGTGATACGGTACATCAAAAATTAGTCCACAAGCTAGCAAAAATAAGTAAAAAAACAAACACACTTTGTTTTTAGTTGTATCTATACCGGTCCATTAAAATATTGTTTTACATGAAACTGGTCCGTGGCATAAAAAGGTTGTGGTACGCTGACCCAGAGTGTTTGTGTTGTCTCATGTGGCTCATAGTGATTCAAAAGACACTGTTATCTTACAACCCACACCAACCTGGATCAACCCACCCAGCCATACATCTGTCATGATTGCTGTAGTGTTGCAGGCGGGTGTCCCACTTTGTCTGAATAGTCCCATGGGGACAAATCTGTTTTTGAGTGATGCTTTGATTAATAGCCCAGTAATATGGCAAAAAATTGGGTGCTAGCATGACAGGTGATCCATAGCTGATTGTTCAGTTAATTTAGTGATTTTTTTTGTGTTTTCTGTTTCCCCCATTCTCATTGTCATTGCACATACATTTTAGTTTTTCCACCAGCCGAGGCCAATGTGAAATCAAACAACAACTGCAGTTTTAAGTTACCTCCAAGGAAATCATGGCCCCAGGGTAATGAAGCACAGTTTCCTCCAGGCATGGTCCTTAGTGGTGTCAAACACACCAACAGTGCAATTAATCTGCATCAATGCTAATTTGACTCCTCACAAGTGTACATCCTCAATCTCTACACACTTAACAGCCAAACTCACTGTGTACTGTGCAGAAGAGCTTTAATCTGATCTGAAGTATTTCTCAAAAAATTTTCTTTCCGTGTCCAACATGACTGAATCCAATGCAAAGTTGTTCTCAAACCTGACCAAAGCCTGATAAGAAATTGACTCAATTTCTGTCCAAATCTGACCCAAACTGCATGCATGATAATACAACCTGAATGGACAGCGCCAGTCAAAACGCCCATCATGGATAAATATAGTATAAAACAATACAAAATAAAATGTTATAACAAGTAATTGCATGTCAGAAATTTGGTTTAAGATGTATTTATTCATCAACCAGTGCTTTAAAACAACATCTCAAACGTATAAGTCAGGATAACCTGTAGAAAGATATCTTCCTCATTTTCACTCTCACACCCTCTGGGACTCTCTGTTTTTTTGTTTTTTTTTTAATCAGATGTTGACAAACACGTCGGCTGAACTTTGATCAGATCATGTTTAGTCTGGCTTCTCTCTCTCTGTCTCTCTCTAAGTCACTCTATCTCTCTCACCCTCTATCTTTCTTTCTCTCTCTCTTTCTCTCTCTCTCTCTCTCTCTCTCTCTCTCTCTCTTTCTCTCTTTCTCTCTCTCTCTTTCTCTCTCTCTCTCTGTATTTTCAGCACATAAGCTCACTTCTTAATCTTTACAATCACTTCCCTTTCCCCGAGTCCCTCCTCTCTGGCTGCTTAGCTACACACACACACACACACACACACACACACACACACACAAACAAACACACACACAAGCTCTTTATCTCTAACCATACTTGTGTGCCAAGGCCCAGATTGCAGAGGGCCCTGGGCAAGCTTTTGGTATCGTGCAGTTCAACTGATCTAGATCATTGTGATGTCTTTGGCTATTTTGTGTGTAGAAATTGAGTTTGTTTGTGTCTATTTGTGTGCACACTGTATGTCTAAAAGTATTCATTTTTACATTGGTGAGTTAAACTACTTTAAGGTGCACCTATGTGAAGTTCTTTCTCTGCATTTAAAGCAGTGAAGCAGTGGACTGCCACCAATGAGGGGTGCCCGGGGAGCAGTGATGACACTGATGAAATTCGAACCCGCAACTCCTTCACCACCAGGCCACCAGCTGCCCCACAATGCATCAAGTGCCTCGTTGTAGCTGAATGCAAACAAATTCTCACAGTAATGTTCCAACATGTTCTTCCCATAAGAGGAGAGGCTACACTTGCCTGTGAACCTGATGACCACAAAGTTGCAGGATTTTCTACCATTGTGTCCTTGAACAAGACACTTAACCCTCTGTTGCTCCAGGGGGACTGTCCCTGTACCTAACAACTGTAAGTGTCTCTGGATAAGAGCGTCAGCCAAATGCCATAAATGCTACAGCAAATGGGGGGCAAAATCCCTGCTTCTGTAAAACCGGAGCTGTTAAGTTACCCCATGTTTATAACAGCAGCAAAACCTAAACAGACTGTGTTGTGTGTGTAATTACAGCCATGTATAGTATTGTGCAAAACACTTTGACCCCTGCGAAAATAATATTTAAAAACTGTTCAGATGAGCAATAAGTGTTTTTCTCCTTAATACTACTAAACATACTATAAAACTAAAAAGAAAAAATACGAATTATACAGTAAACAATAATTTTATGCACAGTATGTGAATGTGTTCCTTGTGGAAGTCCAGTATTACTTGTTACCATCAGAAACCTGGTTTGAGTTAATCAGTCCTTCATTAAATTAAATCAGGAGCTGCTGATGATATTTCTCAAATCCAAACAACGGCTGGAGGAGAAATCTGGAATCGAACCTGTGTTCTCCTTACTAGCTCACAAAATATCTATTCCTTCTACTTGATATCTACTATACTTAATATCTACTGTTTTTAACAAACAAAACAAATCTTGATACTTTTTACTGCTTTCCTTTGTTTGCATTAATTCTTAACTTTGCTAGCAGAAAGGCACTTTATCACACGCTGAGAAAAATGGCTTTAAACCATTTGCATGGGTGCCTAAGACGTTTGTACTGTAGAATCAAAAGATTTTGGCCTCAGAAATTAAAATCGTCTAGAACCTAAAAATAAGTGAATTGTGTGTATTTGGCTGCGGATTCAGAGCAGATTGTGTGCTTGCTGGACTTGCTTGGCTTGTGTATAAACTGGATCTGCTGTCCTAGCTCTGCCCTACTTTTACTTACTGACCACATGCTACTGACGTACATACACACACACACGCACACACAAAGGTCTCAGACAGGTCTGGTTGACGGGTTTACATAGCATGATATAAACAACTACTGCCGGCTGTCTTTTGCTTGTGTGTGTGTGTGTGTGTGTGTGTGTGTGCGTGTGTGTGTATAAATCCTGTCAGGGTCACTGCGGCTCAGGGCAGGTTGCAGAGCGGATCAGTAGCAGGATGAGTGCGCATCGCAACGATTTTGTTTTATTCAGCCCTCAGGCACAAGCAGAGCTCTTTCTTACACACACACACACACACACACACACACACACACACACTAATGGTCAGACCGTAGGTGCTGCTGATCTCAGGTCACATGTCTGTCTATTTCTCTCTTTCCTCTTTTCATCATGTCCTTTTTCTTTCTCTTCTTCCCTCCCTCTCTGTCGATCTCTTTCTCTCTCTCTCCCTCCTTTTCTCTTTCTCTCTTTCCACCACAGCTGTGTTGACAGCCTCTGCTATGGACTCTGGGAAATCTTTTGTGATCAGCACACATCTGAGCACGCTCCATTGCCCCTGCTGTGCGCTCCAAGATGACCTCCACGCCTATCTCTCTTACACTCGCTCTCTCTCTCTCTCTCTCTCTCTCTCTCTCTCTCTCTCTGCGCAACAGCACCAGAGCAGGTCATTTGAGGAGCTCGTTGTTTCTTCTTGCCCTTTGCTAGATGACTCTGCTGAGATTAGGAGGTGAAATTGCATTGAGTGTATAAAGAACAGTGTTCTTGGGGTTTGTACACACATCAGTCTAATTGTTACGCTGAATGTGGTCCATCATTCCGAAAATCCAGCCCAGAACACAGTGAGAAAGGCCTAGAGGATGGCTAACACAAAATATCCATCAACAAATGAGCTACAATCTCTAACTATACACCAGCAAGGTGAAGCTACAAGTCCAGTGTTTCTGATAAACTGGCCACTGAGTGTATATGCTTGTTAGGTACTCTGTATCTACCTTTTATCTGAAACACCTAACATTCATTTGCACTTTGTCGGGTAATTAGTCAAGAATTTGTTCTCAAACCTAAACAGTAATATTTGAGAATATTTTTTAGTCCCTCTGACAGAACAGATATGCTATTTTTTACATTTCAAGCTTCATTTATTTTGTTTTAACAGCATATTTCAAAACATCACTCCAAATGCATTTTCTCGTCATAAAGAAGCTGCTAGCCTGGTAAATGCAATCGGTCCCACGATGAATTTAGAGTTGTATTTAGGCCAAAAATGCCCCCCCCTAAAAAGACAAAAAAACACCATGAGTGCTAGGATACAAATATTAGCCTGCCATTTACATTCTCATGCGTGTATTTCATTCAAACTGCGGTGTGAGGTTCAGCGGAGTGGGCTCTACAGTAGGGGAAACACTGAGTGTGGTGGCCTAGTAGTTGCAGAGAAGTCTGCTGAAGGGACTCTTCCCTAAAACAGCAGTAAAAATATGATTTTGATTCAAAATAAACAAATGTCTGTGCTATGAAGCTGTATACCTGCTGTTTTCATTAGACGAAAAGGAGAAAAAAGAGCTAACATAGCTGCCTGAAGTGGTTACATGATGGAGCTGAGTAGGAAGCAGTGTGGATTTTGCATCAAATGTTTTTCTTATTGTCTGATAAATAAAAGTGTTCTCACAGGTGTGATGTCTGAAGCATCTTTGCTCTTTTAGTGTCCAAGACTGGTACCCTCTACACCAGGGCTATTCAACTTCAAAAGCAAATGGCCGAATACAAAAGTCAATGGGGGTTCGTGGGCCATGCAGAATAATTGTCAATTAATGACTAAAAAATTACTCTTGATGATAATAGATATTATAATAGTATGAATGAATAACACATATCCATTTTCTTTAAATGTAATACTTTCACATAAAGAGTTTTTTAACCAAGGTCCATATGCATATTTTGCTACATTCAACACATTTAGGGCCTGCATCAGCCCCTACCCCTCCTGTGAAGTGGGCGTAGCAGCTGGCTTAGACTTATCTTCGTCTTTTTTGTTTATGGACTTTGTCAGTGCCTCTTTAACCGTCAAAAATAACCGTCGTGGGAGTAGAGACATCACTGAGCTAAAACTACAAAGGTTTTCCCCTCGCTGTGTGTGTAACTGGATACTCTTCTCGTCTCAGGTTAAAGCACAGGCACCATTATTTCCAAACGTCAAGTTCTTCAGATGATAAACAGACCTTTTTAATGCTCCCACCTGTTTTCAGCAGCCTAACGGTTCTCCTCCATCTTCCGTTACTGCCAGCCTTTAACGCTCTGCTCTGCTTTTTTTAACACCCATTTTCTGACAAATCCCGCCTCTTTCGGCTGCGATTGGCTAATAGTGTGGCATCGTCTATGCTTGGATTGGCTAATTGTATACAACACAGTGGATAACCAATCTCTGCAAAAGTAACATGGAACTACCAACCAATCATGATCCAAATCCCATAATTTTATTATATCACACGATTCACACACTGTGATTTACTGGCAGTCTTCCGGACCATAAAAATTTTAAAAGGGCCGTATCCGGCCCACGGGCCGCTAGTTGAATAGACCCGTTATAGGTGTTAAAATAGGACACATTATCTTGTGTCCCTACAGACAGGTGTTAGTTGACCTTGCCCTCACATATTTATGAGGTTCTACTCTCTGAATGCCACCATGCTACCTCTGGTGCACAGCTTGCAGTTCAGTTATGCAGACAGGGTCATTACTCCAAAAGTGGGTGTTTCTGCTTGGCGGCATACTTGTTTATTGCTGTGCCAGTGCTTTATTTATATGTAATTTATATATACTGTTTGAATACTGAAAGGTTGCAGAGTCTAATGAGCACCTCTGCACCAAAACCCCACACATAAAGTCACCAGTGATTTCGAGGAATTCTGGTACAAGTTGCAACCGATATGTCACTGGCTAGAACAGATCAATTCGTTGTGACAGTATGTTCTAACAGGTTAGTATCTAGTGGACGTTGAGAGAGTTCGCATTTAAGACTAACAAAAGTACCTGCCATGTGTGTTTGCAAGCACCTGTGTGAGGGTGTGGTTACGCTGTGTTGTGTTATGCTGCGTTGACGTGAATGCATGCGGAGTGCATCTACTCACATCTTCACGTGGCCATCCAGGAAACACCGGTTCCTGAGCAGCCCTGCCCACAGCTGTACACCGACAATCCCAAAGATGAAGAATACGAAGAAACATAGCAGCAAAACATTTCCTAGCATTGGCAGCGTGTCCAGTAGCAAAGTCACCAGGATGCGCATGCCTGAAACACAAACTCGACGATTTAGTGCGACATCACATAAATATCAGGAACAACAAATTGAAAAATGTGATAACAGGGAATAAAATATTATCATAGGGTAACTACAGGTCTAAGAAAATAAAATAGAAGACTTGCTGGAGTTAAGAAACATTAGCCAAAATGATTTAATGTTCACTTCTTTTTTACAAACAACACTTGACAGCAACCAACTCAGACACTTCATGCCAGGAAGTGGTGGAAATGGAATGCATCATATTTATGTGATCTAATAAATATCATTAATTGGATTCCTGACTTTTCCTGTCAGACCAAGAAGCCTGAATTCAAGAGTACCCCTCACCATGCACCAACACATGGGGAAAAATAATAAGTAACATCAGTAACCTCCCATCACCTCTATTCATTGTTAAGATAGTCAACCACATTTGCACCTGGTCTCTTCATGCGTCTTGAATAACACGGTTATATCTGGATAAGAGCAAATCATGTGAAAATGAAAGTGTAAATACACCCAAGACACATTAAAATCCACTTCAGGAAGTGGTTTAAAGTGCATTAAAGCTACATTATAGCAGTTTAAATAACAGTCTCCTAATGATGTATCTTACAATGAAAAGCCCTCCCCCTGATTTTCTGCTTATGGAAGGGACCACCCTTTGGCACTTTATGTGGGCATCACTGCTAGTTCAACTTCACCTCACCTTGCTGTTTTACATCTTGCAACAATGCTCTAAGTCTTAATGAGCAGGGTTTATGACGGCAATGAGACAGGATTAAAATTATTCTAAACAGACTTTTCTGACTGTGTTGTGACACTGACACATGGGGTTAAAATCTTAATCAGGACGCAATCCAGGTACAACTTATATGGTATAAAGGTATGAAGTTATAAATGAGGTCTTACTGATTTTCTCTTGCAAATATTCCATTGTACTGAAGGGTAATGATAATAGTTTCCAGTTCACATTAACTTAACATATTCATAACACTTCATATAATCAGTTCTGCTTCCAGTTTAAATTTTGATGGATTGCCTGTTTTTATCTAGAGAATTAAAGCAGGTAGTTTCCATGTCTTGCTGGGGTTACCACCTGAATATCTTGCACACCTTAAGTTTTAAAATTATGAGCTTGTTGGAGGTAGTCTTATGTTGTGCCTTAAAAATCCTAAGGCAAAACAAAGTCAAGTGTAATTTCAAGGCAGTACAGTGTCATGGGCGTTTTTGCGTTGTAGACTTCTGGACAGATTTAATTTCATGAGTTACATTTGAAATGGGCTAACCTTTGTGTAATAGCACTGAGGGCCCAGAATGAGGATGGGGGCTAATTTTAGCAGTGTCTACGCACGTCACTTTATTCATCTTTTTGACTCTTTCTCTCATGGAGGCCACTTTAATGACCATCTTGCTGTGTTTTAACAGGAGAACAATCATGAAGAATTGGAAAAACGGTAGTGTTAGCTTTAGGAATGTTTTAGGCTGTGTGAAATTCCCCTTAAATGATCATATATCTGTGGTTTATCAACTTTCTTTTATAGGTAGCCTTTGATTTTTGAAATACAAGCACTACAGTAATGTTCATTTCCACTGGCATGCCTATGGGACTGCACTGAATTTATTACTACTTACGACAGCTCTTACCTAAAAAACCCCACCCCCAACATTATCTGTCAGGATTTAAACTGCTGCTCTAAAGCACTGATCTCCAGTCAGTCACTAAAAAAAAATGTCCTCCAGCAAACAGGTATTATTACCTTTACCTTTTTTTTTTTTCATTGTTCACAGTGCCAAGTTTGATAGCTGGCTACATTCAAGGTGACACAACTGTTAATTTATAATGTGACTGCGGCTTTAGATTTCTGTCTTTTCATTGCTTAAGGGCAAAATTGCAAATACAATTCAGCCCTTTTTCAGCTACAATGGCACTCATGTCAGATTGAATTACTATTTTCAGACCTCTGCTCTACACACTTCACTTTAAGGTCAGTCAGATGTTAGTTTACACGTACATCATCCAATAGTATCACTCATTTTTCGCCAGCAGGACTATGATTTGTGCCCATGCCCAGAATTGCTCATTTATGGGTGTATAATGATTCACAACATTCATAATTCAGTCCAACATGATACAGCAGGCTTGTATCCATGGGTAGACCTTGGTAGGCCTAAACCTACCCAGACTTGTCACAGGTCTAGCTAGCTGGAAAATGCTTATATTAAATATTTAGCTTTTAAGATTTCCGTGAGCAACATCATTGTATTATGGCCAATCAAAAGCCCTTTTCAGTCAAAAATATTTCTGTCAACTTTTATTATTTTTTATTTGCTCACAAAGTGCTCATAAACCACCAGAAACACAAACAGAAAAAGTCGATAATGTGATTACTCCGAGGATCAAGCTGAGGATCTTAATTTGAATAGATACAAAAAGTCTTTCATCCCACAATCAATGAATCTCATACTGGGGAAATAAGAAAGATGAGAAAATGGATGGTTGTACTGGACTGTTTGTAGGGGCAGTAATTTGAGTTTATTCTGTATACACACTGTGTACTACGCATTACATTAGTGTAAATGTCAGTGGTTGCTTTAATAGTCTGTGTAATTTATGTCGCAGCCTCTTCAAGTCCGAGGCAAATTTCCAGATGGGACAAATAGTAATGTTGAGAACACTGAGAGAAATATTGTGGCTCCGTAAAATACAGCTTGAGCGCCGTTTTAGCAGCATGACGAGGCCATGCCATTTCCAGGTACAGACCGGATGGCAGGATGAAGGAACTGCAGGGGCAGTTAAAATGGTAAGTAATAGTTAAACAGTTGGGTATTATGCTAACAGCATAATACCATTATGCTATTTCTGCATTTTTTGCAATTTAGTGACATTTTGACCAGACATGAACATTCTACACACACGTATTTACACTAAGCACAACACATACAAATATCTATATTTATATTTTTGTATTAGTTTTAAAGTGTACTTTTTATTTGATCTTGTTTTATCTTACTCTCTTGTTTGCTGCTCTTAACTTTCTTCATTCTGCTAATTATTTAGCAAGTTTGAGCGTTATCTATTTAACCTTTTTTCATCTCTTGACAAACACTCAACAAACAGTGCTATCTGTGGTTCTGAAATAACAGTGCTATTTTTCAGAACTATGATTCAATGCTGTTTGTGCTGTGGGAAAAGAGACCAGGTAATAAGCTTCAAATATTTTATGAGGGAAGGTGTTTAGTTACCTCTATGACACTTTTATCTTTGCCAGCAATTTTGTTGTTTTTGCTGTCTTTCTACTATGCACATATAACCTAACCGAGGGGGGAAGAAATATAACCGAGCTACTTCTTCCCGGGTGCGGAAAGGTGATCGATCCATCAACACAAATTCCAATTAGTGGGCTTTAGTAGGTTAGGTACATGACTCATATTAGCATCAGCATCTGAGGGGATGTTTAAGGGAGTTTAAGGAGTGGGTGAATGTCTTCTTCTGTGAAACCAGACCTTTGCAAAAGTTAATTTTGTTTTCAACTCAGCAAATGAATAGAAATTTTGCACTAATAATTGAAAAAAAAAAAATCTAAAAAATGGTAATTTCTCATTTCTAATCTTGTCATTTCTAATTTTGATCCAATACGAAGTGTAACCCTCAACCCTGGCGTCTGAATTACATTCTAGCAACTTGCATTTAAACACTAGCCCTGGTAACGTGTGACTATGGTGTGTGTGTTCTGGAGTGGACGAGTCATCTCTGTAGCGTGGAAGTAATGTGTTTTGTGTTTTGCATATAGTGCAGCCTGTGGCCAATACTGCTTTATTACAAAACTGAATTATTCTGCATGAGACTAATACATATCCAGTAACTGGATTAAAATGGTTGTACATGTGCTGTGCCTTCACATGCAGACATCAAACATACACAGGGCAGAGGTTAATGCACATATGGACATTCTTTTCCTCGCGGACACTGCGCGCCCAACAGGCCGAACTAGCAACGAACGTACACACACTTATTCACAAACATGCTCTCCAATACACAAAAAGAATCAAATCAATTGAACAGTCTTGCTAAGATGTGCAAAAAGACGCGCGCACACACACACACACACACACACACACACACACACACACACACACACACACACACAGACACACCGAAACAGTGCATAATCACACTCTTGCGGTACTTGGCTCTCACCCTGTTCAGTGGTTTGAGAGTAATTGAATTGGAAACTTAACAGCCACAGGGTCTCATTCCTCACTGAGTCCAAAATCTATTGGTGCACTGCTGCACACACACACACACACACACACACACACACACACACACACATATGCATTCATCTGACTTATTTATCTATCTGCTGACAGTATACTTTAAACCGACTGTGTATATTCCCATGTATTGCGCTGATTGTTAAAGGTTCTCCTTGGGCTGTAAACTGCTCGGTACAGCGAACACAATGATGGATATCACACATCTGATTACAAATGTATAACGTTATACTTGTGAGACTGTAAGCAGTGATTCTAGGGAAAAAAATACTTCAGCAATCGGTTTTAGACTGTGTTTGGAAAGCTGCAACTATAATTCTGTGCATAAAAAAAGAGAATGATAGAGAGAGAGAGAGAAAGAGAGAGAGAGAGAGAGAGAGAGAGAGAGAGAGAGAGAATGTCTATACATATTGTGCATGTATCTTTTTCCATCTCAGTGCAGCCCAAATCATTTCAAATCAATACGCATGGAAGAGCGAAAGAGACAGCAACACTGAGCCTCGGAGTCCAGCCTCATTACATCCAAGACTGCAGAGCAGTGGCCCTCGCTGGAGTCATACAATCAGAAGAGAACCAACAGGATTACCAAAGGTCTATATGGTCAAATCTCACAATTACTCTTTCAGCTTGTGTATTCCTACAGTGGAGTTAAATGCACATTATTTAGGGGTGGGCATTTCTTTTAAACTTGGAATTTGAATTTGTGAGACATTAAAAAATTTTACCAACAAGCTGAGACTCCTCCAATTACACAGTGCCACCAAGGTAGAAGGGTGTAGACTAGCATGTGCTTCCTCCAAGCCACATGAAACGCCACTGTACCTTTTCCAACTGCTGTTAACACAACAGACAGCTCAACACACTTGGAGAACATTCTGCTGACTCTGTTACATCAGTTAACAGACACCCACCTTGACTAGTATTATGTTGAGTGATGGGGAAAAATGGAGTCATCCTACCCACCAGAAAGAGCGAAGCCAATTATGCTAGTGGCCAAGGATGGCTGTGGCAAACTTATGTCCTCCTGATGACAGAGCCAATGCTTAGACTGCTGTGCACTCAGCACCTCTCTATTGCTGCCTTAAAAGAAACCCTGCGGGGATCAACCGCATTAATATAATCAAAATCATAAATATTATAATCTTTAATTTCTAACTAATAAAAATGATTGGAGTTCTGATGGTTGTTTAACAAATTAGATTTTTTTACATGGATTTTGGACAACTTTATGAAAATAAAAATAAAATGAAACATTTAAGACAGTCTATTCTATAACACAAGTAAAACAATCAAACAAGCATCAGTATCTTTAGAGTCTAAGGTTTACGTGTGAGGAATGAGAACCTTTGTTGTCTAAAGACAAACTATGGCGTTGAATTCTTAGTGTGTCCCTGCAGTGAACTACACTGTATGTTAAAGAGAGCTGAGTGTCTGATCTGTACCAGCTTAAAGGTGATGGCTGATTTTAAAATGTGTGTGTGGCACCGAAAATGAATTCAACCTTATAATAAAACTAATGGTGTTAATTCTCAGGAGTGCTGAGAGATATTACTATGATGTCAGTAAAAGGAGAGATAAAGATAAAGATCTATTGAGTTTAGATTCTTCAAACACAGTTTAAAACATAAACATGAACACATTTACAAAGTTCACATTTTAAAGCATTTGGGGTTTGAAGGTAAGCTGGTCTATGCTGTGCCCAGATGTAAAAAGGTTACCCTCGCGTGATTGGATATTTTTATATACAGTAAACCCAGGCTTATTCGTGGTTCAGCAGTCGCTGCTTTTTTTCTGAGACCCAAACTAATAATTGTTCGCAGAAACCGCAGATATCCTCCGCATTTTTTTACGAGGTCCAGACATCACTTCAGACGTCAGCTTTTTGGTGTCAATATATAATTTTTTGTGCATTTTAGTGCTAAATTATTAAGAAAAATATAATTCGTAAATTCAGCTACATTTCAATAAAAAATATAACTATAAATTTTTTGGTACAGAGAACACAAAGAAAGGCGTCTTGGGATGGTGAAAAACTGCTGTACTTAGAGGCGGGAGGTTTGAAAGTAGCCAATCCGAGAACGCCATTTATTTCTCCTTGCTGCTGATTGACTGCTGCCCTGTGATGCTGCAGTCCAGAATTTCCCCCGTGAAGTCTCCAGTGTTCTGGCGTTTTTCGTTTTGTTCTTCTTAAAGCCCTGTATTTTTATTACTGTAAATTTAAGTAATTTATTACTGTATTTACCTGCTTATACCAAAGAAACCGCTTGTGCATGAATTACAGTTCAGTCTATACAGTGGTAACATCGGTGTTTAAGATTCTAGCACTGCGAGAGACAGTAGTTCAGTGTAAACTGTACAGTATGGATACGGATTTACCGTTACATTTTCTTCAAAGGAAATGTAATAAGCTAAGTTTAAAATTAAATCAAAGTATTTTGGGAGCATATTTGGGAGCATATTTAAGGTTTACACTATAAAAATAGGCATTTTAGACATTTAGGCATTTTAGGCAAATTTGTGTTTTTCACTTTATGCGGGTGCTCTTGGAACATAACCACTGCAATTGTCGGGGGATTACTGTATATCTAACGTTCAGTCTGTTCTCCTCACAGAGTTTCTGTGCAAGTTTGCAGTGTAGATTTTGTCCAGTCACTGCTGGGGAATTTGTCTTGGCAGGCGGGGAATGAAGGAATGAAGTTCTCTGTAGACGGGGGAGATCTACCTTGACTGACAGATGCTACAGAGAGAGAGCGGTGGTGGGTGGTAAGCTGCTGCCATAACCTATTGGGCAGGCTCTGTCTGACCAGGAGGAGATTCTACTCTATCTTTGATGCTTACACTGTGCATTTCTGGTAGCATTGCCACCTGTAGGACAGCATGGGTACCTACACCAGAGACAGACCAAATGAAGCTATAGCACCTACTGGTCCCATCTGAACTTATTTAACCTTTTATTTGGATAAATAAAAAACATTCTTGAGTAGTTAATTGGCTAATTGTAAATCTAATAAATTCACTAACTGATGTTATTAAATGACGATATTTTTCCACTAAATGTATAAGAAGCAAGTTTGAATTTGATGGTCCTCAGTGAGTTTTCTGGTGCAGCTGTATGACGTTTTTCATCTGGCAGGCGGTAGCCTTTAGATATAGTTGCTTTTGGCTTATTTAGTTTTCTTAATAGCATAATAATAAACATTGTAACACTGTAGCATTGCTGTATTTAATACAGTTTGTGTCTACAGGATTGCTGGTGGAGCTTTTAGCCAGTGAGGATTAAGTAAGTGTCTAGTCAACAGTGCTTGATGCAACCAGAAAGAAGCTTTGAAAACTACATTCATCTTCCTCGCACAAGATTATATATCATTGTGAATTAACAAAAAGCTCTTAATTTACAATTTTCTTTTTTAGACGTTTCAAAAAAAGCTCATGCCTATTATTAGTCTGTTTCTGCATGAACATCCTCTTTCCTATTGATGCTGTGGGTAATCAGCTTGCTGTAAAGTGTCCACTGATGTACACAACCCTTTATAATTATTAGTTATTCTTGATGGTCGCTTTGTGCTGTGAGCTGCATTTGTCATTCTGACACTTTACAAAATGGATAAAGAAAGGAAAATGCTAGGATTAAGAAACGTTCACTTGATTGGTAAATGGCCAGAGTTGAAGTTGTTTCATTCAGACTGTCTCTCTAAGTGGGTCATAGAGCTTGTTTGGTTGTGCTATTTATATTGGCAGCTCCACGCTATAGGCTAGGCTATTATGCAGTAATTATTGACTGCCATGGTAGCCTCCAACTCCAGCTTAGGTCAAGCATTTGATGAGTAACGCGGCTCTAGAGCATGTGAGTGTGCGACAGCTCTCTGTAACAGAGAGGGAGAGATAGAGGGATACTTACTAGGGACTCTGTTGATGGCTCGAAGTGGCCTGAGGACTCGTACGGTTCTGATGGCAGAGAAACTAACGTTGTGCCCATCTAGGGAGTACTCCAACATCCTATATGCGATATTAAACCAGAACACACACACACACACACACACACACATAGAAAATTTGCTTAGCATTCTTACATCCTTACTGCAATTAAAGATACATCATTTGTCCAAAGCTTTTCACACACCCCTTGTAATCAGTGAATTTCAGGTTGCTGGTAATTGTGCACACACATCTTGTAAACTCTAGATAGACCTGCATTTACCTATAGAACGGGACAAACACGAGCCTGACCAGGTGGCAATCAATTTTACAAACAAATTGGGGCTCTGTGTCAAATGTAAATAAAAACAGAATATGATGACTTGCAAAACAAGTAAACCCCTAATTTAATTGAAAATACAACAAAGACAACATATCAAATGTTGAAACTAAGATTTTTTTTTTACCGAAAGACTGTAAGAGCAATGTAAGAACAACAGTCCTCAAAATAAAGTTGCAAAGAATTTGGGGATTTCATCATCTACAGTACATTATATTATTATAATATAAGAATCTGGAGAAGTCTCTGCACAAGGAGAGGGACCATCCAGCCTGGGCACAGTTCAAAAGCCCACCGTGATGGTATGGGGGTGCATTAATGCATAAAGCATGGAAAGCTTGTACATCTGTGAAGGCATTATTAATCTTGGCATGAAACTCAAAATGAGAATAAATTTAAAATAATTTTAATAAAATTTCTTACATGTATTGTCTTTGTAATGATTATAATTAAATGTAGGGTTTACATGATTTGCAAATGGTCTGTTTTTATTTACATTTTACACAGCTTCTCAACTTTATTGAAAATGGGGTTTGCTAGTGTTCTCTGCTGCTAGCACTGATCTTCTCATAGAATATGGCATTGTTCAATGACCTTACAGAAAACTCTTTAAACGGGAGCTGGATGATCATTAATGGTAATTGGTTGGCATGTATACATTTTAAACAGGTACAATTTTTATAGACATGACCAAGTGAAGTGATAAAAATTTTAATAATTTCCACTTAAATTACTAGGTAGGGATACAGTCTCTGATATTTATTCACTGTCATATTATTCCACCCTGTCCCCGTATGACCCCCGTATGCCCCCCAGATGTTCCATTAAGCCTCACGGACCCCATTTTAAGAATCTCTCGTCTTAATAAGAGATAATTACTAGTGTAAATGATTCCAGCTGTATAGTATTTAATATTGTAACATCTAAAACATATACAATATTATTATAATATTTACTGTGATTCTTGGATACTTTATTGCCACGGGAGGCATGACTTTTTGAATGAGATTTTACAAGTTTCACTTGAAAGGTAATGCAGAGAACAAAAGGACTGGTATGATGAGGAGAAATGACTGCAGACCAGTGAAAGCTGTAGAGAGAGAGAGAGAGAGGGAGAGACAGACAGACAGAGAGAGACAGAGAGAGGGAGAGAGAGAAATTTGGAGTGCTGGGGTGATCTGTGGGATTGCCTGGTAGTAATTGTCATTCATGAGCATATCTGTGACACATCGACTTGACATTAGGACAGGAACTGACATTAAAACTTGAATTGACATTAAACACATACACACAGAGACACACACCCACACACACACACACCCACACACACACACACTAATAATGGGGCTCTTTCTGACTCTTTTACAGTGCTGCTTTATGATTGGTCACTTACCCTGCCATGACGATAAAGAGGTCTAAGCGGTTCCACGTGTCGCTAAGGTAACACCTTGGTCCAAAGACCCCCAGAGCCACCATCTTAACCACCATCTCCACCGCAAAAAATGTAAAGATGAAGTCGTCAAATGCCTATAAAGAAACATCTGCTGTCACAGAACTGGCCAATATACTATATACACTCTTTTTTTATTTAATCAACAACACATACATACTTTCATAAACTTTTTTCACACCATTTCTAGAACAGTGAACAAGGTATTCTTATATTGTTGCTGTCTGAACAAAACCTCTAAAGCAGTGCATTTTGTTAGTGGACAAATTACGCGTCATTAGAATGTATTCATTATTGTCAATAGCTCAATAACATTATTTTTATCATGAATGTGATCTCCAGTGTTAATCACCGACGTCCACTGAGAGCAACAGTGTCTGCATGCTCCACCCAATGAGAGTATATATCATATATATCATATGTGTGTATATATCATACCATACCATTTATCATTTAAAGTCAATGCTTACTGCTCACGTTACAAGCTGCATTTGACTGAGAGGGTAATAACTGCAGATGCTACTACTGCGGCATAAAGCAGCTGTGCAGCTGGGCTTCAGCCTGCTACCAGGTTGTTCAACTACAAAAATGCATTTATTCCATGAAAACATTAGTGTAAGTTAAATGTCATTTTTCTCAGAGTGATTTTGGACCATCTCTACTGGTTCATTATTAATGAAACTGTCAAGGGCAGGGTAATTTCAAATGCTAGAACAAAAGATTTTGATGTGACAGTGACACCTATGATATGCTAAATATATGAACCCTGTCACAATACAATACAGTGGCAAAGAGCTCAGGGGCATAAAACCAGAATCTCAAAAAAACAGCACCCAAAGAAAAGTGAGCAAAAACAGTGGGATCCTTGCTGTGCTCTACTGTACCTGCAGTATGCTGCACCTCTCCGAGTGGCACTCCAGGTCCTGGCAGGGCTGGAACATGCCGAGGGTGACGCAGTTGAGCAGAATCACCAGCATGCTGACTCGCTCGAACCAAGTACAGCTGAGGTTAAGGCTCATTCAACTTTCATTCATATAACGATTTGCAAAGCATTACTATTATTGTACAATAGTTTTAAAGCACACTGCCATTAAATTACAATGGGAACTTTAGGCAACGATGTTGGCATGAGGCAACTTTTCAAAATGCTGAAATACTATGTTCTGCAGTCAAAGTAGAGTTTTTAGAGTTGTTGTGCTTCTTAACTTTGGTTTCCATGGCTAATTTAATTCTGGGTGCCACAGGCTTCCCTCCAGCCATCAATGTTTAAAGTTCCTAATGTTACAGTACCTGTCACAATAACAGGATTAACAGATAAAATACGATATCATTCGACATTGCTTGTAGCTTTACTGATGTCACTTAACTTCTTTTAGCCAATTATAACTCCTCTAATGAAAATGTTTTTAATATGAAAAAAAGGTTTTTAGTATTGTCAAAAACTCATTGTAAACCTCAGCCACTCGTTACGGTGGCTTGTAGGACTATTTCAATTTAAATAACATTTTAATATCTGTGAAATTTCCTGGGAATTTTCAAAAGATTTTACTTCAAATATATTTCTGAGGGAGGTAATCTACTTTTATAAATCTACATTTTCGACCTTTACATTTAGCCTCTTACTCCTTTTAGTGTCTGATTTCATTCTATAACATTTGTACAGCATCTTGCTATTGTGTAACCTCTGACGTGAAATGTCTTATTTCATTATAGGCCAAGAGTGCATGAAAAAGAGAAGAATAACAAACTCCAGTTCTTGTGCTGATAGATGCTGGAGGTACCAAGAAGTTCCATTACTGTTCTTAAATAATTCAGTTCTTAAGGCGATATCCATCCTGGTAATTTTGCACTTCTGCTTTGTTTGTTGGAAAGACAACTTTGCTTTCTCTTGTTTTATTTTTTTCATTGACCTGAGTACAGGTCACCCTACACACTGCTGGGTTAGGGGTGGGCGGGTGTTATTCATACATAAATACAT
>JBBJLS010000082.1:26606184-26616505 GCA_037577275.1 Bryconaethiops microstoma | reverse complement strand
TATATATACATGCATTTTTTTTTTAGCAGTGAATTTCAGGTTGCTGCTAATTGTACACACACAGCTTGTGTACTATACATAGAACAGCACCTATAGACAAACATTTTACATATATATATATATATATATATGTATTATTACATACTGGCATAATTTAACATCAATACATTTCATCACTGCCCTACTCTGGATGCATTTTCACCACACAGGAATGGCTCTCACTGTCTCACAGGTGGTCCAATAAAGCCTTGATTTCCACATTGAATGTACTGGATGTGTTCCAGTAAGCTCAAAACAGATAAAACATATTACTTAAAATGCAAATTCAGAGACAGCTTTTTTAATGTGTTTGTGTGAAAGGATAATCAAGTAGATATTTTCTTAGCTTGCTGTAGCTACAATGTCTGTACTGTATTGCAAACAGTGGCAGTGAGAGAGTGTTCAAAAGTCCTGTCATTTCAGCAGTTTCAAAAATCCTTCGGTGTAAATAATCAAAAATACATTAAAATGTAGACACACAGATACTTGATTTCTTAATAGCTTTGGTGTATTTTATGGCTAGATAAAAACCATAGATATAAATGGTGAGCTAAAATGTTGAAATGGACCAATGACAAATTAATTACTGATTTCATTAACAAGAGGATTTGTGTGGTCATCCGAACAAGTTTATCTGTTTAAAAAGAACACATGATATATTCTGGTGAAACAACATGCACTAAAATGAGCCTGTTTCCCATCCATGAAAGCATATTTCTGTCTGTTAGAAAGTGTAAGAACACAGATGCAGTCACTGATCTTTCTAATCTGACAGACTCAGACATAATCTCTGGAATCACACATCCTCCTTAGAAACAAATGAATGTTTTTTTGCTTCAGCAACGGAAAACACATTAAAGCCCCAATCAAGCGTCAGCAGACGGGCACATTTTTGGCAGTGCAGCGACTGAGACATTCAAACTGTGCTTCGAAACTGCATGCGCTAAAAAGCTCAATATGTTCGACATATGTTCTAATGGTTTGTTTATAAACTCAGAACTAGTCCTGGGGTTGCTGTGGGAGCCTTTAAGGAATTTATTATCTAAACGACACTGCTGTCCAAAAGTATCCACATCCTATTAGAGTACTGGTCTATGGAATGGTGGAAGTGTTTTCCTCCCAGTACTGTTGGTATGAGTAGGAATGTGGTTTCCATAACTAATCTAACATCAGTACCTGATCTCACTAATGCGCTCATGGCTGAATGCAATCAAATCCTCAGAGGAACTCTCCAGCATCTACTGTAAAGCCCTCCCAGAGGAACAGAGGCTGTTTCTGCAGAATAGGAGGGACAAATTTCGTAGTAATGCTAGGGCCGCAGGATCGGAATCATCAGACTTTTGCTCTAAACATAAGATCAGCAATCAGCCAGCTTATTATTCGGTAGATTTGGTGATCTGGTGATTTTATGGTGTAAATAATGTGAGCTGGATAAATTCACTCATGCTATGGCTGCATTTTTGCAGGCTGTTCTTGATCAAATGGGAATAAGAGCTCAAACCTGAGATCCCGATTCGGACTCACAATTCTTCGAAACGTTTGTGTGTATGTTCACTAAATGCTTAAACAGTGTGAAATAAACAAAGAAACAAAAACATAAATATTATTTATAAACACCTATTTATTTATTTAAAACAGCTAAAGTGAAACCAGCTTCACTCGTGCTATGGGCTAAAATCAACTGTGGTCTATAAACAGCCTTGCAGGATGCACAAAGTTCTCGGCGGTAGGGCTGTCACAGCGGCAAATCTTATTCCACAAATGGTGTCAGTGTGGCAAGAGTACAAAACATTTGTTTTTGTCTAACATTTGTTTAATGCTCAGTTTCATTCATCTAGAATAGGCTTATATGTAGCTTAGCGTAAGTCTGCTGAACACTGTGAATTATTAAATATATGAAACATCAACCGAACAAATGAGGTTAGCACCATCATGTTTTACATTCTAGAAGCCACAGAGAGTATTGTGTGCATGTTTATAGTAACACATAGTGGTGGCAGGTGATCAAACATCCTTTCTGCTTTCATTTAGGTGACACTTGATGCTTCATGTTCCAGAGGTTTCGTGATTAGGTACTGCTAATCGATAACAATACTTCTCAGTGCTCTATTTATCCTACTCATCATAATTTGGTGCAAAAAATATTCATCAGTTACTTTATTCTGGAGAAATAAGGATCTAAGCTATGCCCTGAGTTTCCTGTGTATGTAATGAGGGAGGAGTGATTGTTGTTCTGCTCAACAAAAGTGTTTAAGTGAAGAGCAGAGCCTCGCTCCCGTCCCTCAGACTGATCCAGTCTAGCATCAGTCGTTTGAAAACGCAGCTGTGCCAGAATGGATTGACATTGGATGAACACCAGTAGCGGCATCAATGTCCAGGAGCTTCTCCATATTTCCTCTGGTCAGGTATCAGTACCAGGTTAGTACTAGTTGTCTGTACCCATTCACACTCACGATTACCACTTCTGATCTAAAAATCACTTCATGCCTTCCCTGGGTGGCATACTACCGTTGCGGTGTTACAGTCAAAAAGCAATGACGTATGAATCGAGAAGTTTAATAATGATTTTTTTGTGAAGTCCTGACTAGTATTGTGTAGTGCTAACTCAAGCTATTTGAATGGTACAGAATCTAGCACTTCTGATACGGTGAATGTTCTTTAAAAAGGCAACAAATTTTTTCCTTCGTATTTAAAAGGCCAGTTAGCTCCATGTTATTTATTGTGAGTGACTAATAAGAAGCACATAATCGGAGGTTCAGGTTTTAAAAAAAGACTAATACAAAGCAGGCAGAGGAACTGGTCATTAATTTTGGGTGTGAATGAATTAAGAAAAGAATTCAACAATAAAATTTCAAGATCTGCATTACACTAATTAATATAATTATTTCAGAAGAAACTTTTGAACATATAGCCTATTTAGCGGCACTAATCCAAAATAGTAGAATTAAACTAAAACAGTATATAATAAATTATAATAAAATAACACAATGTCATGCTACAGAAATTAAGCTCCTGTGCCTGCTGTGAGGATTAATCAGTCTGAAGCATAGCTTTCAGAAAGGTAAAGAATGAATGTGTGCTCCGGTGCGTCTTTGTGGGTTTCCTCGCTTCTTTGTCTGCCTGAAACTCGGCTGGAATTTAAAAGCTGTCTCCTCTTTTTGCTTTAAACTGGGGCAACTTTCCCCTTCATCAAACATTTATCGAAAGTCCACATTAATGCACGCAGGCAGCCGCGGCTCCCCTAACACGCAGTAAAGACTGGGATAAGGATGTTCATAGTAACAATAGAACGTTCATAGTAGCAGCAGGATGATGATGATGATGCTTGTCATAAATCTCTCCCTAAATGAAAACAATTTCTTTGAAACAGTATCTCGCAAGCCAAGATTTTTACTCTTTTTTGTCAACTTCCATCAGTTCATGTGTATAAGCACATTCTCAGAAGCGGGCTCAGACTCGCCCACATACGCACCACTATTGTGCCCGGGCACACATGCCTGTCAGAAAGCCTCAAAACTGCCAAATTAGCTATCCAAAGGCTTCTGTCACAACGTATTTCAAAAACAGGAAATCATCCTCTGGTTACGTTCTGCATGCACACACAATCCCCACAAAAGTTCAATCCATGAAGTCCTTACAGATTACATATCTAAAAACATATCTTACAAAATTCATATCTAAAGTGTAACTTAAAGATATCTTAATGACTAAAACATGAACATTCACAATCATTAGTAAACTTGCCCACAATGTCTGCATTGCAACATGCTTCAGGGCATTTTGATTTGAGTTTACGTCACTGATTAGAGGGTGACGTGTAAAGTATTCCTCCAGTAGGTCTGCATTTCACTGCTGGTTATTCTTAACAGGCTCTCTTCGACCAGTTTACATTTGTATTCTCTGTAACTGGACTATACTCTCTCCTCAAACATGGATGACGAGGTCAGCAGATGGCTAAGAGACTAACAGTCTGCGTCAACACCATTCACAAACAAACCCACATTCAGATGTTTACAGAAGATCCTGGTAAAAGTGCATGAAGAATGTTTTACTTGAACGCATGTTATGAGCTTCACGTGTATGTGGTTAAGCTAGAACTGGCATTACCTTGGAAATTAAATACACAGATTAAGCTAATGTTAGCTATTAAGCTAATGTTAGCTTCCTTATAAAGCTAATTACAACATTTCTGCATTAAACACTGCTATGCAAAGGCAGATCTTAGGTAGATCTAAACAAAAGTACAATATGTGGGAGTACATGAGCTGTACTCCCATAGATGTTGAAAATTCAAATGATGCCATCCGTCATTAAACACTTGCTACTTGAGAAAATTATTAAATACATATTCATGGAAATGCTATGTGAAACAGGTAAGAAGAGCACTGTAGACCGATACAAAAAGGTGAACACAATGACAACAAAATCTGAGGGTGAATCTCACTCATTACAGAAACAGATACAGATATTCAGGTGGTTCTTGACCTTAAATGATCAACACACCCACAGAAACCCTCATCTGAAACAGTAACTTGTCAGGATTCTGACAGCATGCGGTCAAAACACTCTAATCTCACTTGAATAGTGCAACCCCTAGTATTACACAAGCTAAACTCACAAACAAACAAATGATATTCTGATAAGGCTTAATAGATGTAGGACTATCCGTATCGCTGCTGTTATACGAAAGAGGCCACAAGTTTCCACACGTTTCCCCAAGAATCACAACGTTTTCCAGACATCTGACCACAAATGTAAGTGCCTGAACTTTGCTAGATGCTACACCGGGCTCGTGATGAGCTTTTTGGTCACCCTTAAGGTGAGTTTGGCATAAAAAAGAAAGATGATTATACAGAAAATATGACTAAATATGGTGGAGCATCTGTGATGTTTCAGGCCTGGTTTTCTTCCAAAGTTCCTGGACTCCATGAAATACCAGGAGATTTGAAATAAACCTGACTGCTTCAGCCAACTGGGTTGTGGTTTGATTTACTAGCCGGACGATGATCCAAAACATGCATCCAAATCTGAAGGACAGTACCAAGAGGACTAGAAGAGATTCTGTACTGATGTGGTCTCAGACTGCTCTCTTTGTATTCCTCAGTCAAGCACTGTAGAAGCTTAATTCCTGCTATGTCGTCAATAGGACGTTACACAACATATTAAACGGAGGGGTACCAATAACACATTTGGTGTTGTGAAAAACAATATTTCTTGATAAGGGTTTTTGTTTTTGGTAACACTTAATGGACCTACACTTAACTGAAGGTTTATTTATACAAGCATTATTTTTCTTAATATGTTTTAAGGCGCTGGCTTTATGGCAACTGATACTTGTCAGAATTAACCAAACGTTTCTGTACGTTTGTAAGTCGTCATGAAGGCTTTAGATTGTTATCACGAAACCTCACAAATGCCAGCCTGCAATAAACTGAAAAAAATCTTTTCATAAAATGTATTATTAAGCTCATATTTTGGGGGGAGGATAACTAACCACAAAGACTTTTTTCATTGCATTATTTCCCATCGTTCATGAAGACTGGCAAAAACAATGGTGCTAAATATATGCGGGTGTCTTTAAATGCACACACACTTAAACTGAATTGGCATTCAACACCACATAATTGAGTTCAGCCTTCCCATTCTGGGAAATGGACGGAGTTTTTTTAAACACAGCTTCGTCATTTTCCTTCACCGCGGAGAGAGATCCCCGGGAAAGATTTACTGCTCTGAGTCAAGCCGTTTGCAGTCTTATATGGTTCTCACAAACAATGAGATTAAATCAGCTCAGCTCCACAAATGACACCATACCAGAGCCAGCAGGTTACACCCAGGTGAAATGAGATCATTTGTGCAGCAGAGAATATATTTTAAAAGTAGCACCACAGTCGTTATGCACTCGTTCTCCACCCGTCTTGACGCACAAACACATCGTGAGCTTGCATGGACCTGGTACATGTCATATCTCTTTTGTGTACAATGTGTATACACTGTGCGCAAACATTGGTGCTTGACTACTAAAGCTGTGAACAGCCCACTGCAAGACATGGACAAATACACACGCACACACACACGCACACACACGCGCACACACACACACACACACACACACACACACACACACACACACAGCCATCATCTGTCATCTAATATCAGTGATCCCCTCTAGTGTCCGTCAAAAGACACGTTTCTGCTACTTAACGTGTGTGTGTGTGTGTGCGTGTGTGTGTGCGTGCGTGTGTGTGCGTGCGCGCACATGCACATGTGAGATTTTATCTGGCCTGGGTTGGAGCTGAGTCTAAACATCACGGCATAAAGTCTGTACTCCAGTGATTACCATAATTACCGTAACACTTTCTCTGATGACCTGTTACAGAAAAGAAATGTTTGAAGAAAGAGGTTTTATGCACGTCTAGTCATGACTGATTGTGGTAAGGCTACTGTAGTGCTGGACAACGTATCGCCTATACTGGCAAACAGACGTGGACAGATGTGGAAGCACATTTTCTTTGTATTATCATTCTGGTTATTTTTAGCTCAAAATACCACCTCCGACTTACATTTATGACTTAACATATACACGACCTGTTTGGAAAAAACTGTGGTCAAACTTTACAGATATTAGTCAGGGGTAGGGCATCTTGCACAATGACATGCAACTGATGTGATTTTGCCAAAGTAAGTTAAAAAAAAAAGCAAACTGTAACAAAGAAAACTGTGCGGCTGTAAAGGTCACACTTGTGCAAACATACCATAGGATTTTACTGAATGTTACTTAATCAAGAATACTTTATTCATCCCGAAGGAAATTGTTTAAAATAGATATTTAAATACTGAAAAGTTTAGTATTTATAAATTATCATAATTATTGACATTTTGTTCTGTTTAATATATTTTTTTAATTACTTATCGGTCCAGCCCTAGCTGTACATTTCATTTGTTACTAATGTCATTTTTGGGGAATAATCTTCATACATCATCAGCAATGTAACTCAGTAATCAGAAAAGGGTTTTAATCGTCTCTGTATTAGTTATCTTACTGGAAACAATCTCCTCTGCCTTTCATGGGACTGTGCGTTCAGTGTCCTTGCTGTACGACAGGACCTGGTGATGTGTGAGAGACAAACAGAAAGAGCAGCGAGATGAGTTTATCTAAAGGGCTGATGTAGAAGGGAGAGTGAGACATACAGTTTGTCTAAGGGAGAGATATAAAAGAGAGAAAAGGGGAGGGAGAGAGAGAGGAAAAGAGAGATAAAGTGACTGAGATCAAGAGCCAGACAAAACATAGACGGGAAAAAAAGGGGAAACCAATTACGGTAGCTTCCGATTCTTGCGTTACCATGGGAACCTCCCACTGGAACTCCGTGGGAAAGAGCAGCTTCAGTCCCTTAGGACACGACGCACACACACACACACACATATACACACACACACATATACACACACACGCACACACACACACACACACACACACACACACACACACACACACACACACACACACTAATAGGACTAGATCACATATTCACACTGAGTTTGTTAAATCCAAGTAAAACCTCTATCCTTCCAAGCTTGGCCCACTGAGATGGTGATCTTTGAAAAGAAGGAGAATCATTTTTAAAACAGAATCATTGTGGGAATATCTGATGAATATTAACTATAAATAAGTAACCACAATTTTTGGTTGGGGGGGAGTGGGGGTGGTTCATGGTGCAAGCAAATGCCACCCCCCTTGTCAAGCGAACATCGCCCCAATTCAATCCACTTTGGATTAATGTGATATCACTTTAGATGTCATGAATCAATCTTCTAATTTCCTCCATATGACGGTTTTACACACTGCAGTTCTCATAAAGAGCTCTGGCTGGTAGGACCTGTAGTCTTCAATGTGGAATATTTTAGACTTTTAGGCACATAAACATCATGACTGTGTTGACATTTGATAAACGACATCAACTGTTTCTTTGCTTGAATAATTAATTAATTAATTAATTAATTAATTAATTAATTGCTTAATTAATTCCATGATCTTGGACGTACATTTTAGTCAGAACAATAAAGAATCTGAAACTAAACTTTTCTTTTACTTCTTCTCATCCCTCGGGAAGACAAGAAGAAAAAAGAGTGAAAATAACACACAGGAAAACCAGGACAGTCTGAACAAGCTTCCTTTCCTTGATTTTACTTGATCTGAGAGTCACAGTGGTCAGGCTATTCAGCTCGGCTATTGTTTTAAACAAAGCTACAGGTTAAAGATCAGGAGAAATCAAGGAAAGTAGACAAGACAGGAACATTCCTGTAACAAGCATAAGAAAAGTAAATTAGAACAATTGTGTTTCTGTAAGTCATTTCATTTTATCTGCAAGTGTTAGAAAAAAAACATGTCCTGCTGCCTGCTAAAGGTGCTATTGTATCTTTAGTTCACATTTAAACTTTATTTCAAGGCTTCACAACTCCAGTCCTGGAGGGATGTTTTTCAGTAAAGTTCAGTGATTTCCCTGCTCAGACACACCTTGTTCACCTGTTAACTGAAAGGTTTAGTGAGTATCTTTCAGGTTGGATGTTTTATTTACATGTATTTGCTTCAGCCCAACTCAAAAAGATTAGGTAATCTTAACAAAATTCTGGAAAAATTATTCTTGTCAGAGTAATAACAGGCCATTTCACAACAATATTTAAATGTAATTATGTCATTAGATGGGCCCCACGGTGGAGAAGTGGGTAGCACTGTTGCCTCACACCTCCAGGGTTTGGGGTTTGAATCCAGGTCCTGGTCTTGTGTGTGTGGAGTTTGCATGTTCTCCTCGTGGTGGAGTGGGTTTCCTCTGGGGTCTCCGGTTTCTCCCACAGTCTAAACACATGTGCGTCATGTGAATTAGGGATTCTAAATTGACCGTAGGTGTGAGTGAATGGTGTGTACGTGCCCTGCAGTGGACTGGCTGCCCGCCCAGGGTGAGTCCCTGCCTCGCGCCTGTAGAGCCGGGGATAGGCTCTGGGTACCCACAACCCTAGTAAGGATTAAGCAGTTACAGAAAATGAATGAACAAATGTCATTGCACCATTAAGCACATTCTCATGTGGGGTGGTGGTGGAGGCCTAGTAGGTAGGATACATGCCTCCGGACCAAGAGGTCATGGGTTTGAATCCTACCTTCAGCATCCCACCACTGGGTTACTGAGCAAGACCCTTAACCCCAAGTTGCTCCAGGGAGACTGCCCCCTGTAGTTAGGGAACGGAAGTTGCTTTGGATAAAAGCGTCTAAAAAAATGGTGTAAATGTACTTAATTCATTACACGCAGGGATGTATGCTCAAAACGTTCAGCAAATTTACCTTTTAATAAAATAACAAAAATAATACTGAATCACAGCATGATTTTGTTATCAGTCACAGGTTTCTAAAGCATTTGATTCCTAAAACATACTACAATTTATATCTTCTATCACACCAGTTATCTTCTGTAAAAAAAGACTTCAGCCATATTTAATTGATCACATAAACTAGCTGAAGCTGACAGTGCCACTCACTGGAACATTCCACGCTGATGGAGCCAGCTTTCAGTACGTGGCCTGCAGGGTTCAGTAAAACTGTTTTGGAAGATCCTTCCCCCTTTGACTACAGTCTCCCATTAAGAGATTATTTGTTTACATCCAAGTAAATAAATATACCTTGATTCCCAATGCCTGCAGGGCTTTATCTAGCTGGCCACATAATTCCACTATGAATGCTGCATGTTTATTTATAGAGCAATACTGGGGGAATAATGGGGAACCTGAAGCATGTTTTTTCTGCTTCAGCTGGTGACCTAGTGGTTAGGGTGTTCGCCCTGCCGTCAGGAAGTTGTGGGTTTGATTCCCAAGACTGCTAAGCACCTCTGAGGAACACTGAGCAAGGTACTGCCCCCACACACTGTTCCCTGGGCGCTGTGTTCCTGGCTGCCCCCTGCTTCACTTGGTGAATAGGTTAAATACAGAGGAAGAATTTTGTGCTGTTCACACTGTGTGCTGTGATGTGTTCACATATAACAGAATCTTCACTTCACTTCTGTATATTATTTGTGTGTGTGTGTGTGTGTGTGTGTGTGTGTGTGTGTGTGTGTGTGTGTGTAAATAAACACTATATGGACAAAAGTATTCAGATGCCAGAACATGGATTTTAATGACACTGCATTCAAATATATAGACTCTAATATGGAGTTTGCAGCTATAACAACTTCCACTCTTCTTGGAAGGCTTTCCACAAGATTTTGGAGTTTCTGTGGGAATTTGTGCCCATTCATTCTGT
>JBBJLS010000082.1:26585232-26596246 GCA_037577275.1 Bryconaethiops microstoma | reverse complement strand
CTCTGGACTTTGGTTTTTTCCCTTTTTGCCTCACGGACTATTCACTCTTAATAAAGCTACGCTTTATTCTGCAATTGAATCCTTTCCTGTATTCATTACACCTGACTTCTCTGTGGACTCCAGTCACTGTGCATATCTGTTAAATTCCATCAAGAGCACCTGATTTAATTTAATGAAGGACTCATTAGTTAAACAAGGCATTGAATGGTAACCATGACGTCCTTAAGGTGAGGTCTGGAAATGGTTACACTTACACACACACACGTATCAAAGCACAATGTACTGTGTATTTGTTTTTATTTTAATGCTTGTGTTTCTCACTCATCATTTGCAAAGACTTTTGCTGAGTACTGCATAAAAAAGTTAGGATACTAATGAATAATACAGAAAAGGTTCTGTGGTCTTCATTGTACTACATACATTACAGCAATATATTATAAAGTGGCCCATTATAGTTGCACGTGAACACACTACAGCACACAGTGTGAAATTCTTTCTCTGCATTTAACCCATTCACCAAGTGAAGCGGGGAGCTACCACCAATGAGGGGCAGTGTGTGGGGACGGTACCTTGCTCAAGGGAACCTCAGTGATGACACTGAAGCCACAACCATCTGATTGCAGGGGAAACGCCCTAACCACTAGGCCACCGGCTAGACAGTCTTTATGTGTAAAATTCCAAATAACAAGCAATATTTGCCAGCTAAGTTTCCAACCAAAATATACATAACAAATGTGGGGGGGACACATGGCTCTAGGCTCGGTGGGGGGGGTCATGTGATGCGCGTCCAGTTCTACATCTCTGCTGTTGGAGAGGTGCGCGCAGACCTCTGTGTCTCGGCTTCGGTCCCGGTATCAACTAAACAAATGATTTTGAAAAGTATAATGGTTCCGGCATCCATGGTTGACTCACATATGTCTTCTTTTATGTGTCATTTACGGGTGCCCAGGTAGATGAGTTGACTATGGGCCTCATTAGATGGGTGTGGAAGGCCCTCAAAGCGAATTCCATGATGGGGCCTTACTAGGTTGCTGGGCACTCTCACTGGATGGATGCCTCACGGCCCTGTGGGTGACTGGTTTGTGTAGGTTCACATGTTGTTGAAGTGTTCAGGGTACCCTGGTCCCAGGACAGTCTCAATGACACAGACGATCAATATATTTTGGTAAAACATCTATTTCCTATCTGTTTTCAGAAAGAACAGTAGTCTGCTTGTTTTAGCCTTGTCGATTCCTGCTGTGTACCATGCTGTGCTTTATTCAAAAAGTCTTTCAGACTGAAACATTATTTACAACTTAATTGTGGATGGGTGAGAATAAAGTGCTGTAGGATAAATATGTGGAAATATGTAACCAGTGGTTTTTGTGATATGAAAACGAGTGTTTTTTGCAGTTGTATGGATTGTAAGGACAGAAGAGGGAATGGTACAATGATACACAATTGGCTTTTTAAAGTATGGTTCTACTGTATTTTATTTAGGATCTCCTGAGGTAGTTTCAGTATGACTTAACTGCAAAGCATTTCACTTCAGAACACATACATTTATGTCTCAAATATTAAGTTTCCTTTTGGAAATTCCTTTTGGAAGATTCCTGATAGTGTCACAAAAAAACTGTCAGGTTTCTAAGCCACCCTTTCAGCATCAAGTCACAGATCTGAGGAAGATTACAGGGACCTGACAATTACAGCCTACAGCCGTTTGGCTCCACTCACTTACACTGAAGTTTTAGGAAGTGTTTCAGCCTGAAGTGTTTTTTGAAAGAGGCATTACACAGGGCAACCAGAGGTCATTTACATACACCAGTCTTAAATGCTGTTTAATTCTAAGGCAGACGTAAATTTGTCATAAAAGTGATTGATGACTGTTTTGGTGAATAAAAAGCACACAAGTGTCATAAGCCAACCTCTGATTGAAAAAATACAAGAAATATATGGATATGGGCCTTTTAACTTAATGCAGACTTACAGATCTCACACTGAGATGTATAATATTGTAATATTGAAATGTATTAATACCGTACAGCACTCTACCAAAGGAGAAATGCTATTGTCTTGACATCAGATCATCTCTGTGTGTGTTTGTGAGTGACAATCAATGATGCTGCAACTGTTTACTGTGCTACTGGGCAAGATGTGTCTAAAAAGTGACCAGAAGGGTGTGTGTATGTGTGTGTGTGGGTGTGTGTGTGTGTGTCTACGAGTGCTCTGGCAGAGAAAGTGTGTACGTGCTTTAAAGGTAAGAATGGGGAAATGTGAACGATGCTGGCGAGTTAATTAAATGGGTAAATGTCACAAAGTATTAGAGACAAGCTGCTCCCTCTCTGTCACCCGTACTAACACACACACAACCATGCACACTCAACCACATACGCACACACACAATTAAATAGGAGCTCCAGGAGGTTTATTAAAGCAGGAGAGAGAAGAAAGTAGACAAGTTGACAACTGCACGTGTGTAAGCGCATGCCAAGCAGACAGGTTGAGAACAAAACAAACGGTTGAGGAAATCAGAAACAAATATTTCTTCTAAACAAATACTTATACTGTTTTATAAAGCAAAAAGGTGGGCTGCGGTGGGTCTGCATTTAATAGCTTTGTTACCAGTTGTGTATATGTCCCCTACTTACCATTTATTCACGCTCTGAAATGGTGGGTAAACCAATCAATTTTGTAGCTGAATATTAGATTTTCATTATAACTTTAGCGTCTTTTGCTTTTATTTTTAATTGTTTAGGCTCCATGCATATTTTGGTAACTTTAAAGTCACCAATAACTCATTTTTGTACTGCAAGCAACAGTGTATACACTGTCCTCAACAGCATTTGTGTAATCTCATATTTTTACACCCATAACAATTTATTTTTGAAAATTATCTTTTTTGAGGAGAACTATTTCAGTCCCCTAAAGCAGTGTTTCCCAATCCTTGTCCTGCAGGCACACTGTTCTGCACACTTCAGTGCTCTCCCTGCTTTAAAACACACATTACATCTCAGTAAAGGGTTGTTAACGAGCTGATTAGTTGGTTCAGGCATGATGGGAGCAGCGAAAAACCCACAAATGTGCAGGGCAGTGTGCCTTCAGGCCCTGGGTTGAGAAACACTATCCTAAATAACAATTTCAAAAGAGATATGTGGGTGTGAAGCACCTTTTAAAGGATGCTTGCATCGAGCACACCGGTTCCCACACCAGCTCCGAGGGATGTCTTCCTTGGTGCTCGTCCAGTTCCCATGCTGGTCCCCAGGCCGGCTGCCACACCTGCACCCAGGATGCAGATCTCCGCGCCTGTCCCAAGCGCATCGACGCTGGCGCCCACGCCAGCCCCAAGGTCGCAGGCTTCTGTACCCACACCGAGCACGCCGGCTCCCAAGCTGGCTCCAAGGGACGTCTTCCCTGGTGCTCCTCAGGTCCCCACGCTGGCATCCCTGCTGGCTCCAATGCCAGTCCCAAGGACACGGACACCCACACCAGCTCCAAGGACTCCTCCTAAGCCGAGTCCCATGGCAGCTCCCAGGACCAGGACCATGCCCATGCCAGCTCCAGTTCATGAAGCTGCAGCCCCAGTCCCTGTTCATTAAGCTGCAGTCCCTGTCCCATTTCCTGAAGCTGCAGCCCCTGTTCCAGTTCCTGAAGTTGCAGCCCCAGTTCCTGAAGCTGCAGCTCCTGTTTCTGAAACTGCAGTCCTTGTTGTCGAAGCTCCAGTCTCTGTCTCCAAAGCAGTAGCCCCCGTCTCTGAAGCTGCAGCCCCTGTCTATGTTCCTAACCTGGGGCCGCTTTTGCCGCCACAAGGCCCGCTGCAGCCCTGGCAGGGTCCGGGCCCTCCTGGTACTCTAGAGGCGCACCGCTGGAGGGGGGTGGTGCAGTCTATGCCCCAGAAAAGGACCAAGGTTCCCCCCAGAAACTTCTTTTTTTTGGGGGGGGGTGCTAGAGGGATCTGTAGGTGGGCTTCGACCCAGAGGACACAGAGGGGTGTCACCTGCATGGACCTCAGAGGAGCGGACGAGTGGGACCCACACAGGCCGTCCTGGCTGCACCGAAGGCAGGCCAGAGTAGCTCCCAGCGGATGGCGGCCATGTGGTGCCCAGGTAGTCCGCGTTTTGCCGTCGCCTGCCCCATCTCCGCTGGTGTGGGCCTGTGGCCCCCCTGGCGCTCAGGAGAGGGGGGGTTCTGTGGTCAGTGGCCGCTAGAGGCTGCCCTGCCCTGAAAGACTTTTATTTTGACAGTGTGTCTGTGTACACCGGGTTTTGGTTAAGTGTCTTTGTTTACAGCTGTCCAGTGTTTCTGTTAAAGTAATTATAAGTTCTTGTTGGTTCTGTAGTCATTACTGTCTGTATTTAAGAATCCCCTGAGTCGTTACCCAGAGTCGATCCACCGTCATTGTACTGTCATTTCCCCGTCAATGCTGTCTAGAGTTCATGTTTTTAGCTAGTCTTCAAGTGTTTTTGTTTTTTTGTGTGTTTTGGCCCACGAGCCTTGAACAGAATGAAACTCCACGCCTGTGCCTCCTTTTCCGTGGCAGAGGTGACAATGGCACATGGTTTAAGTACTAAATCTGTTTGTGACGTTGCTCTCATTTAAAGTTTACACCTCTCGTCCTAAGTTTTAATTTGCTCCATAAAACACAGCAATTTTGTTGCTCGACTTTACTCCTGAGAGTGTGAGTGTCTTCATTGGGCATGATAACCGGCAACTCCGCTGGCCATCAATGTTGAATTTTGGCATACTTACAAAGAACTATGCTGCTAATTCAGCGTAGGTGCCTAGTAGCACATGATTTATTTATTTTTTATTACAAATGGTTCTTAAACACAATGGTCAGACTTAATGGTCTAATATATCTGAAGGTGTGCATCATCAAAAAAAATTCACTTCTAGCTCAAAAAATGGTACATATCACACAGGAACAGCCTGGAGTTAAGACAGTTTTACATTACAAGCTAATGAAATTAAATAATCTCATTAATGGTGGTAAGTTATACATATTTGCCAACCTCTGATCAAATTTACCATTTACCATAACCTTATTTCAGAATGAATAATTGTCACATATTACCATATGGAGAGAGAGAGAGAGAGAGAGAGAGAGAGAGAGAGAGAGAGAGAGAGAGAGAGAGAGAGAGAGGTTGATTAGGGCAGCACGTTGAGTGGATGGAAAGTGAGTGATAGAGAGGTTTGACGAGAGACTATTTATTCAATAAAAAAGAGTGCCACTCTTCATAAAGGATGGAACGCATAGACTGATGAATGACTGAAAAACTGTCAAACTTGGACGACTCACAAGGACATCGCTATGGAAACTCTTTCACACACTTCCCACCTGACATCTTGTCTGGGTGTCTTTTCAGACTGATCTTTCATCTCTGAATCTGTTTTTGCAACTTTGGCCAAACAAACAGAACACATTCTCACTAAGAAGTTCTGCTAGTTAGTACTGATCACATTCTTGATTTTTAAGTTAATAGTGGAATTAAATTAAAGTGTGAACTATGTGCATGGTTACTGTATGTTTAGCACACAAACAACAGAAAAGGCAAAGACAAGGCAGCTGACTAAAATACATTCTAAGAGTGAACATGACTGCCTAGTAGTTATTGTGAGGCATAAAATATATTATTAAGTGCTAGAACATAAAAAAGTGTTAACTGACAAATTATGAGCTTTTCAAGGGTTACAAGTCAGTCACATATAGTTAATCAGTTAGTGCTGATTATTAATGCTGAAGTGATTCAGGGCAAGAGTAGAACTGGATTATATGACAATATGTATTTTTATCATAATAATTTACATCACAATATGTTTGAATACGCTATTCTGAACACATTGTGATATCAGGGTGTAAAGAACACTAATCATCTGCACCGTTCATTACAAAGAGAACATAATTAGTCTTTTTCAGTTGGACATACTGTGATCAAATACATGAAAGTGTCTTGAAGGACTGTGATACTATATTTACCGTAATATTATATCTTCAGACTTATCAATGCTGCTGAGGAATGTGGGACATGTTTTAGCCACGTCTCCAAACTCAGCAATAAGATGATCAAACTATTGATAGCTTGGTTCTGACTTCAGACTTTTTAAACAATTTAGTAAGAAAACCATAATAGAAAAAGGTAAATTTAAAAATATCCAGCTGAATTAATTTACCTAACATGCAAAGCAGCAAGCCTGCGACCAGAGTAGCAAATTAAATGAGCTAACTGGCTACAATAATAATGTCATAAAAAGTACATTTTATAAATTTAATCCCTGAATTATTGGGGATAACTACAGCAAATTAGTGGTAGTGAAGCAGAGGCATTAACAGCACAGAGAACGAGACACCAGCAAGACAGACACTGCTGCAGAGTATTACTGCAATACTGGAGACTCCTGTTTCTTCATATTATGTAGAATACTAAAGCAAAGAAAAAATGTAAAGTGTCCCCTTATAGTCATGCATGAACACATCACAGCACACAACGTGAAATTCTTTCTCTGTATTTAACACATTCACCAAATGAAGCAGTGAGCTGCCACCAAGGAGGGGCGCCCGGGGAGCAGTGTGTGGGGACAGTACTATACTCAAGGATACCTCAGTGATGTCACTAGCAATCCAGATCTAAACCCACAACCTTCTGATCTCAGGGCTTCTGATCTCAACTCCCTAACCGCTAGGTCACCAGCTGCCCAAATAACCATCTTATATATATATATATATATATATATACACACACACACACAAGCTCTGATGCTTGCTTCTTTATATTTCTTCCAATATCAACATATTTTAATCCACATGCACATGATATTGACTCATGAAACCTGTGCAAATATTTGAAAGTAAGACTATTGTGAAACAGTGTCCTATATTTATTGCAGTGAAACACCTGCCTTTATATTTACCTACATTTCACATGTATGATAATAGTGTTTAATTCTTGTGATGGACTTTCCAGTTCAATGTGGGTTTATTTGCAGATAGAACCCATATTAATTAAGCGCAAGAGTTCTCAGAATTAAAAGGTTCCATCTGTTCTATTCTTGCTTCATTTAAAACCATTAAGGTTTCAATTCAGTGGTGTTAAATACAGGTCTAGAAAGTAAAAATCCTTCTAGACAAGACGATACTTCCAATTACTCAATTTTTAATAAATTAACGACTATTTAAATATTTGAAAATCATGACTCATCCTTAGGAAGGATGCTATTAGAAAAGCACAGTGCCTCGAACCCTTTTACTCTTAGTAAAACCACTGTAACACAAGGCCTCCAATGGCTTATTGCTTATTGCTTCCTTGGTGCTGTGCTCTAACTAAGACCTGAAGAATCGCACCGAATATTTATATGTGGACATTCCTGCTTATGTGCGAGGTGCGTTAAGTGCAATCTACTAAACAATTACAGGACAACATGTGAGAAATAATGAATGACATTCGATGGTTAATTCCTACAAAAGGAACTGACACATGACAGCTAATGGGTGTTGGAGAGCAAGTGGCTGTTTGTCTAATGAGGTCAGAGAAAGCAAAAGCCTAGGTGCGTGGAGTTATTGATCCAGAGAAGTCCAGAGAAACTGACTGATCGATCTGAATGAGGCACAGAGAAAAGAGGGTGAGGAGAAGAAAGGCTGGAGCACAATAAGAAAACACAAGAAGGTATTTTTCCTTGACAGTGGAAATAAATTGCGTCGTAATCATGGATGACTGTCAGCTCTGTAGAAGGCCAACATTTTAGATACAACTTAATTATCACAGATGAATATGATGTGCTTTGCCCAAAACAAGTTCAGAGTCTGATTGTATTTTGTTATTAAATGTTTTTTTCCTCTCACCTCTTGTGTTTATTACACACACACACTACATCCGTTTTATAACCAAACGTTTTGGGTACAGCAGCAAATGCGACGCTTCTAATCAAACATTATTCAATTAAACTGAGGCTACGACAATTAAATTAGATTAAACACTCCATATTAGCTATTAAGACTGTAATGCAATCTTGTGATGAATCCATTGCAGACAGGAGGGGAAGAGAAAGAGGAGACTGGAGAAAGAAAGTAGGAGGAGTGAAGGGAGAGAAGGCAGTGCAGGCAGTGTGCTGCACTACAAGGTGTTTGACGTAATGTAAGGTGAAAGAAACAGAACAGAGTGAAATGAAAGCCAGCGTCACCAACCTCAGAGAGAAAGCAGCCCACAGAACTCTGGACGACTAAGACAACGCCTGAAAAGTCACGAACAAACAAGGACAAAGCAAAATCCCAGATTTATTCAGATAAAGCATGCGCCATAAATTCGAGCTTTATAGCATAACTTGCATGACAAAGGACCCGAAGAGCCATTCTTCCTAGCTCACATGAACAGCATATAATGCATAAAGCACAATCACTGATTTGGATCAATTCAACTGTATTTGTCTTGAGTGTTTCACAATAGTCGTAAATATTTGTTTTAATAAAGGACTATGCTTAAAAGTCCACATGCTGTGCTAAAAAGACTGTAGTACTACTCTGGAAAAACTGGGCAATCCAGCCTATCCAAATGTTTGTCAGGAAGGTCATACTTTTAGCACTTTTAGTTTCTGGAGAGACTTTCCATGTCACCAAGCAGCACTGGTAAGGGATTTTGGTGCACACTGCACCACTGAAGACAATGCTGCAAAGTGTATTTCAGTTTCTGGCCAGTAGTTGTGGGGGCTGGGGAAGGTTGGGGAAGGCTTTCTGCACTGTTTCGCCACCTTAGTTACATTACAGCCTCACGAGGAGACGGTTGAGTCAGTGGATGACATGTCATCAAATGAGTGTACGGAAATTAAAACACCACGTCATAAGCATGAAAAGATATATGATAAGTTCAGCTTCATTTGGGGGGCAAATTACAGCTGCTGGCATAAAATTCTGAATCTGATTTTAAATCATAGGCATCGAAGTGTGTGCGATGCTTGTCTTGACTTGTGGCCTGTTAAGCCCCACCCCAAAACTGGTGATTCGACCAATCAAATGTGGTTCTGTCTTCAGTTGCAGTTCTTGCCCATGTGGTGCCGTGGCAAACACTTTGACGCCCCACCCCAATCACCCCCCCAACCCTGTTTTTCCAAGAGCTTGTGCCACCCACGACAAGATGCCCATGTCGCCCATACCTAAATCCACCCCTGTCTGTCTTACAGGATAGACAGGGGCCTTAGCTCATTTGTTGCCTGGCAACCAGGTGCTCCCTCAGTAAAGGTTGATCCCAGAGAGAATCCATAACCAGTTCTTTTATATAGAGAGAAAACCCCCCTCGACAAATACTGTACGTGGCCACCCGTTCGCACATATCCAGGCAGATCTAACCTCGCATGACCCTAAAGATCCACTCATCCTTACAGTCCCCACTGGGTCGATACATGTGTAAAGGCATGCGTGTGTGAGAGTGTGTGTGAATGTGTGTATGTGTGTGTGTGTGTGTGCGGAAAGCAGTGACACAAGACTTCTCAAGTGGGGCAAACCCATGGTGATGTTACCGTAGCAACCAGCCCTTTCCCGCTGACAAAAGAAGTTCAACTGTGTGTGTGTGTGTGTGTGTGTGCGTGTGTATATGTGTGTGTGTGTGTGTGTATGCACACTGGTTAAGTGTTCCACTATGTAGTATTTATTTATTCAGCCATTACGTATTTATATTTCATGGTGTACACAAAATACAAAGACTAGTAGACTGAATACACATGAACACACACACACACACACACACACACACACACACACACACACATGTTCACTTACACACATTTAGACACACAAGTACATCCACTAACAGGTCTGAATCTGTACAAGCTGAACTGATGTTTGGTGACAAGGGCGTCACAGCATCAGACAGCGCGTCCGATTGTCAAGAGAACGTGCACAGAGTGCTTCAGCCCTGCGGCCCGCTGGGTGAAATCATTGTTTAATGCTGAATAATCCACAAAGAAAAGCCTCCAGTCCTGAGTCGGCAACTCTAATGTGATGGCCTGCCCTCATTGTTCCTATTTCTTCCTGCTCTCCTACTTACCAATGTGTTCTATTAGTACTTCCAAATAATTTCAGCTCTCAGCAATGGTTCTCTTTCATTTACAAATGACACAAAACATGGACACATTATTTACATTATTTAATTTTATAAATGCAGACACATTGTCATGTGCCTAATTTATCATTATTATGACTATCATTATAATAGGTCATTATGATTTATCATTCAGAAGATCAAAATGAGTACCATCACTGCTTCTGCCCATCTTACAAAAATCAGTTATGACCACTAAGGGTGATGAATGGCAATATTTATTATCATGATCGATAATGTCACATTATGTCATAACAGGCTCAACCTGTTATGGTTTATTTATTTATTTTTTTTACAAAAAGAGCATCATTAGCAATGTTCAACTGCATTTACTGCAGTACATGACGTGAAAAAATAAACCAAAACACACTCGAATGTTTGTGATATTTTTTATATATATTTTTAAATGTGACACTGTAGCATTTTTTGTCTGTTCCAAATGATCAAACATCAGAATAACTAAATATCATATTATTGTGTATTGAGTAAAAGTATCGTGGTGTTATATTTTTGCCATATCTTCTACCCCTAATACATATTAGTCTAATTTTCTGTAGATAAATATAGCGTGATAATTTTATTTTAGAGTTCTACAATTATTTTGTGTATGAATCTGTGTAGTTATATTTGCAATTAAACATAATGATCTGATAAAAAAGGATGAAAGACTGTTGCAATGATTATAAAACATCTTTATGACACATGAAGAAGAAGGTTATGTTTATACCTTTTCAGTATATTGTAAAATATAGTGTTAATGTCCTCCATTTCACTTGTATAGTACTGTGCAAAAGTCAGTAGTAAACAGGTTTTATACATATTACAATAAATACAATTAACATTATTACAGTAAAGAGTGGTTTTATGTGTGGCAAAGTGCTCTCCTAACCATTTCCAGACCTCTTTCCTCATGGAAGTCCAATATTCATTTTAGCTACAATCAAATACCTGGT
>JBBJLS010000082.1:26564470-26579833 GCA_037577275.1 Bryconaethiops microstoma | reverse complement strand
ATACACACACAGACACGCACACACAAACACACACATACACATAGAGAGAGAGAGTCTATTAAATGTCTCAGTTCTGTCTCAGTCTTCAGCTGCTGTACAGCACAATATTCTGTTAAATCGTGTGCCACAGGGCTCTACTTTAGGATCGTCAGATGTTTTCAAATAATACCGAAAGGAAACACTTTTTGGTGGTGTTGCATACGATGTGATTGATATCGAGTTCACACCAAAGAGCATTCACACATTACCAGAACAGCTGCAAATACTGCATTAGTACTAAATGTCAGTCATTTAAAAATGAATGATGACACACACACCTGCCAACTAACAGCAGCTCTTTCTCACTGGCCCCCCTCCGATACTTCTTCCAGATGTCCATGGTGAATAGCGTGCTACTGCTGTTGAAGATGGAGGTCAGTGATGACATCAGGGCAGCCATCATCACTGCAATCATTAAGCCTCGCAGGCCTGAAACAGACGGAGATGCATTCACCTTAAAGCCACATGGTTTAAACAACCCATGTTTCACCAAATCCTGGGGCTTGCCCTAACATGTTGAACTGATGAGTCTAATCAGGTGTTAGCAGGGGAAAACCAAAAACAAAATGAGCTCAGACACACAAGAACTTCCACACACACATTCAGAGATCCTAATTACCACTAGGCATAAGCTCGATGACCAGTTTGGGAAAAGCAATGTTGGAACAGCCGACCTCTGCTCCACACACCTTCATACACTCCTCAGGGTCCACACAGCCCACCGAGTCTGAAAATATACACAAAGACACATATATGTTTAGTTTACAAAATAAAAAAGTACATTTCATGGCCAGGATACAAAAAACAAACAATAAATTACAATATTTCATTTATTTTTTGTGTTTACAAACACAAACACATACAGCACTTCTCTGAACCACAAAAAAACGAAATGTAATGACAAGTGCTGCCAAATAAATGCATACAGTATTACTAAAGTATTTTCTGAATCATTCACAACATAGGCTTATGTTCAATGCCAAAGTGTTTCAGTTATAATCCCTGTGTTGTAAAAGTCTAATAAGGATAAAGTAGGGATGGGCAACAGTCTTTGAGGAAGAAGGAGGCCATGGGGTGAGGCTGAGTAAGTTCCAGCCTGTCTGGCACATCCTGGGCCTGTTCTAGCATGAACCTATTGAGTGAAGTGATGTGGGCTGAGTAAGCAGCTGAAGGGTTGGAGGATTTCTTCTGCACGAAGGAAAAAAAGCCTCAAGATCCTTTGCCAGCACTCATTAGGAGGCAACATAAAGGTTCCTACAGCTTACTGAGCTAACCTCAGACAAGCACAGCTGCCTGCCACATGACATGATATGAGAAGTGGAAGTTGCCTCAGTTTCCCTTTTTCCTGACCAATAACCGGACACCCCACCCGGTCCAGCCCACTCTCAGACACGCCGCGTCATCCAGACTCGTGGGAGGAAGAAAAAAACAGAAACTGCGTTATTTCGTTTCAAACCCGTATTCCGTCAAGCCCCGCCTCCATTGTGAGTAGTAGCCCACCAGGATTGGCCAACACTTCTGACGAGTCTGAAGTACGAAAAAATCGTGGCACGGCGAAGGCGTGGCTTGCCGGAAAACGGGTGTGAAAAAGCCCCTCCTCACCGCTTCCTCTTTCCCCCAACAGCTATGTGGAGCCCAGCAAAAAGTCATGAAGGTGAAGTAGCCAAACTATCGTTTGGGAGTTATTTTTTCGTTTCTTTTATAAAATATTTTTAAAACTTTTTTACTAACAAGTTCATTTAAAATCGCTGTGGGATTTGACCAGTGGCTCAGGGTCTGTCCAAGGTAAAATGCCATTCTATAGAGGAGCGCTGGAGGTGGAGTGAGCTTTTTAATGAGTGAGTTCCTGCTCGTCACGTGACTGAGGTGTGCCGGACAGGTAGGGCTCCCTGGTGCTTTTGTCCTCCTCCTCTACCTGCCCGGCGGGTGAAAGCTGATCTCCGGCTCCGCGAGAGTCTCCAGTGGAGCCTCAGAGGAACCATGAACAGAAGGACGCGTCCACACCTCCCTGTCCTCACCTGAGATCCTGGAGTAACTTGCCCGAGGACAGACCATGGTGTTCCGGCCGAACCGCTCCAGAGAACGGCAGGCAGTGGGCACCTGAGAGTAGATTCTGGATTTCTAAGTTCGGGCCACTTTTTCGTCACTTGTCCTCAGTATGGCCGTGTGGCGTGTCGGTAGTGAGGAGAAGCTTCCAGAGCCACGTCGGATGTGAAGAAAGTGACATTGTGACTTTTCTTCTCCAAAAACGCCACTTGTTTTAGTTTTTTTTGTGTTCTGTGAATCGTGTGGAAGACAGTCTCGGAATGGCTCTGTCTCAGATCCAGTGTCTGGACGACAACCACGTGAACTGGCGGCTGAACGAGTCCAAGCCCGAATTCTTCTACAGTGAGGACCAGCGGCTGGCGCTCGAGGCGCTGGTAGCGCGCGGCCGCGACGCTTTTCACGCGTTCGTGAACGAGCGCGAGCTGCGGCCCTTCCTCTCGGAGCCGGAGCTGGAGCGGCTGAGCGGCTCGGTGGAGGAGTACCGGCCCGGCTCCGAGCACGCCAGGCCCGACACCGGTGGCGAGCCCGAGGACGGCGCCGTGTCGCTGCAGTACTGGCCGGACCGCTCGGACCTCTCCATCCCGGACCTGGACCTCGGTTGGCCCGACTGCAACTCCTACCGCGGGGTCACCAGGGTCAACGTGTACATGCAGCCGCCCATGGACGGACAGACGCACATCAAGGAGGTGGTGAGGAAGACCATTGCGCAGGCGCAGAAGGTAATTGGTAATAATTATGCCTTTATCCAGAGTGACTTACAATCAGTAGTTATGTTTGAACATCCTCAGTCCGAGTCTCAGACACAGTGAATCTGAAAGTATTTGGTACTTTCAGTGGCAGGTCACGGCCATAACAAGTCCTAAATTTACCAAACAGTGCTACAAAATCTACTTTCAACAAAATGCTGGGAAACATGGGGATGAAACATCTTTTTACACTAAGTTCCATCCAAGACCGTAGAAGTTTCTTCCATTGTTCATCAGGAAGGTCTGATTACCCAACAATGACATTTCAGATTCTTTTAGGTGCTCTCGCCATTGTCTTGTTCTTGAGAGTTTGGGATTCTTGCTAGATAACCTCTCACAAATTTGTTGTGTTGAGAAACATCCTGGGCCATGTTTCAAATTGGTTCACTTGTTTCTTTTCTTTGCTGCATAGAACAATGTAAGCCGTTCGTTAGTGGTCAAAACTGGCTAGTGAGTTCAGGTGGTTGTTCAGGACTCTTCATTTAAAGACACTCTATGTTGGCAACATGTAACCTCTGGATCAGAGGGGTCCAAACTAATACTGCTTTAAAAGCTTGGTAGAAAGATATCATGCATACGTTGGCTTAAATGGGGCTGGTTTACAAGATATCAGCATAATGTTTTTTTTTCAATTATGTGCCAACTTTGGACCCCTCTGCATCATCTAGTCCCCACTTTTGCGAATGCAGTGGGTTTATGATATGGAACAGTCAACTGTGGCACTGGGAACTGAAACACCGCTACGAAACAACTGACATGCGACATTATTCGCCACTTAATAATGTGCAATTTGGAGCACAGCTCACAAGTGCTCCATTATTTGATGAGTGTGTGACTTGCCTTTTAATTATCTTGACACGTCAAATTAGAACGAACAGAGTGCGATGTGCCCAAGCTTGAACGGATGTGAAAGAGTATTGTTAGCACTTTGTTGTGTGAATATTGAGACGCTCTTGGGAACAGCTGAAAATACACTTGAATTCACACACACACACACACACACACACACACACACACACATACACAATAGAAATCTTACTTTCAGAGATATCCCTGATCCGATACTTCGTATTGGTGTCATCCCGGTATCAGCAGAAAACACTGGACTGAATATCAGAGTAGTGGAGTGGATAGTTTGAGCAAGATTTCCTGCTTTAGGTACTTATCTTGGAAGAACCTTCATTTTAAATGGTTCATTTTAAAGCTTGGTAGTTTCAATGATAAATACTGGATGTATATTGGACCTTTTGAATGGCGACCTGTACAGGGTGTTTCTCTGTCTTTCTCCCTCTGGAACCCCCCACAACCCTGTTTAAGTATAGAAGGTTCAGATAATGAAAGGATGGATGCATATCAGTGAAGGTTGCTAGATCAGTATCAGAAAAGTGAGGCTGGCCTGAAAAGTGGTTTTACAGGCTTTGGTATTTCCCGTGCTTAAACGCTTGGTCTGAAAATCGTTTTCCTAATGATTATAATTTTAAACTCTCTTTGAAATATATCCAGTAGGGGGCAACAATATATTAATGTTGGCTGAAGTCCAGCCATGCTATGAATAATGTAGATGCTAAGAGCACCAGTTTTAGGTTTGATTTATTTTAGTTATTTGCTTTCATTTATTGTAGAGCTAGTTTGCTATTTTGAATCACTTAAAGCAGCAGTGTGTTAGACATTCAGAGTGAGTTAACCTCAAGTATAGCCACAGAGCGCTGAGCGGAGGACTAAGGACTTTCTGAAGCTACAGGCTTGTCCCGTACTACAGAAAAGAAGTGATTCAGTCAAAAACTTTTGGTGGTCTCCAAAAGTGGTGGGATTGTGCCTTTAATCACTGCCTAATGATGCAAAAGCCTATTATGGTTGGAGGGTCCTCAGATCTAATTGCTCTTCAACTACATCATCCCCACATTCATCATACTCAAATGCTATAAAGCGGCCGACCAGCTGACTTGCAGACATAGCATGTTAAAACTTGCTTTCAGTGCTTCTGCTATGAACATGGCTCTCTCTCTCTCGACCGCACACACACACACACACACACACACACACACACACACACACACACACATGCACACTGCCTCTTTCACCAGTTCATAAAAGCTTTAGTCATTTTGTGCCCAGAGCTCTCATTGTGAGAGATGCCATTCCTCACAGGGAGCTCTTTGATTCACTGTGTGTGTGTGTGTGTCCGGTAAATGCCTGTGTGTGTGTGTGTGTGTGGGTGGGTGAAAGTAGGTGCACTTGGATTATCTTTGTCTGTCTTGTTGCTTTACAGCCGCTTAATAAAGCAAACACATGAGTAACAACGAGAGAATAACAGACAAATTATTCAGCGATGAGGAGATTAGAGTTCTTAAGTGTGTCCTTAAGAGTACCTGATGCCTGATCACAGTTCATCGCTGTGAAAAAAAGCTCCTGTCTCTGAAAGACCATTTGCGTTAGATACTAAGTCATGTGCTCATTCCTAGTAGATAAGTTAGTTGAAAAATATATATTTTTTCCTTGATATTGTGAAATTTTTCTGTTTTTTTAATGAGCATGTTGTGAATGTACCTTAAAAAAAAAACACCAAACAACTGCAAGATTCATTATAAACAAAACAGAATTAGTCTTGATCAACTGGATTTAAAGTGTTATAGAGTGAGCGAAGAATGTTGGCTCATGTCAAATCTTATAGACTGTTGGCTGAACAAAGGAGTTTTTATTTGATTTAGAACAAGGTCTTATCCACATAAAGACTGGAAGAAATACCACACAAATGAAGGCAACCCCTACCTTTACATCATGGACCATTAAGGGTCGTCTGATCCCACTTTGAGAGCCATGGCTCCACAAGGAAAGATATTCTTTTTAGTGCATAGTTTTTTAAAATTTGCTTTAATATGTTGGATGAAATAAATATAAGCCATAAAATGTTGCGTTTTACATTTTATTTGTATCCGATCAGTTAAATTCAGCAAATAAACAGTAATTGTACAATAAAATGCGTACTTATTTGCTCTACAATCAGTGAATAGTAGTTTTTACTGGGAGTGCCCAAACATTTTTGTTATACTTCGGATATATTTCTCAACTTCTGACATGTTTATGAAAAAGCAACTGAGTCAATTTGTGTGTTTTCTAGATTATTGCAGTGGTGATGGATGTTTTTACAGACGTTGACATTTTCAAGGATCTGTTGGACGCTGGATTCAGGCGGAAGGTGGCCATATATATCATCATAGAACAAGCCTCTGTTCAGCATTTCCTTAATATGTGTGAGAGAGCAAGCATGCACCGAGGACATCTGAAGGTGAGTTTTAAACACACACACTTTCTAGGGTATTTAATGATGAATAAAAAAAATTATCAGTAAATGTTCTTGTTAAAAAAAATCAGATTGCAGCTAGACTTTAGCTCTATTGTAGCTGAAACTGTTTTTAAAAACTCAGGTGGTTTACTCCAACAATTAGATTTTCGATGAGTAGTGTCACGGTTCAGGTCGGCGCCCGCTGGAGGGCGCTAGCGGACTCTGCACCGAACCTCCCGGTGCAGCCTCATCTAGCCGACATTAGTTTAAGTAGGTCCGGCCGGCTAGATATTTCCCCCCATTAGAGACCCCCTTCATTGGCCCATGATGCTCCCTCCAGTACATTTAAGTGCACCCCTCCTTAGTTTGCATCATGGGACCATACTGTTCCTAGACCCCCTCGACTCCTCATTGTCACCAGCCTTTGTACTCGTGCCCTTTTGACTGGCCCTCGCGCCACCTGTTTTGTTTCTTGTTTCCTGTTAATAAAACCCCCTAATCATGGAAGTCTGCACTGGTGCCTCTTACCTTCCTCCCCGACGCGATTCTCGCGTGACAGCACCTTGGTCTTTTTGTTGTTGTTGTTGGTCTTATTTTAGTGGTATATTTGGTTCCACTGTCTAACTGGAATTTCCAACTTTTTTTATCCAGATTTTGACAGATCGACAGTATCTGGAAGTTTAGAGTGTACTATTAATGTCAAATTATATTTATCCTGTATGCATGTTAGGTTAGAATTGGTGCAGTTTTTAGGTGTGGCATTTTTATGGACATCCCTTCTTTCCAAAAGAGATTTTTTTTTTTTTTACTAATTGCTGGCATGCAAACTTTAGTCATGCTTTTTTATGGTTCTATTTTTAGCAGAACTGTGCATGAAGAAATGGAGATGACTGCAGTGTAGTTCCTTTTCTATCATTCTCTGTGTAATTGTTCTTCCTTCTGATTCCATGTTGCTCTGCAACGCTTTTCAAGTGATTTGCTTCTCTTTTTCCTTCCTTATCATTAGTCTTTAAGAAACCTTGCATGAACAAAAATATGTTCATATGTACAACATATGAAGATATCATGGGATTAAATTATTAAATTATGCAGTGGATGTGTGTAAATAAAGTATATGAATACTAAAACAGAAGGGTCTGAATACGTTTTGCTTCACTTTAACTTTTGTTAACCGTTATCACAATGTTTACCTTTGAAATGTTAATATTACAGAAGGCTGTGATGTACAAGTGGTCAAATTTTCCATGTTTTTAATCATCAAGGGATTCATATGATCCAATAAATAATGTTGAATAAAATTGCTGATGTGTGGTAGACTGCAAGGTGTTCCCGAATCACACAATGTAGAAATTTTACAGAAATTGTTGTCCGTAAATTGTAGCCCTTCCCCTTCTACACCACATTGTGTCCATAATATCATGGTTAGGAAAGGATACATTAATGATTAAAACACAGATATTACACTGGTCTAGTGTTCTAGATTCTCTTACAGGTTTTATGAGTATTTTATCTTGAGTAAAGCCATAGAGTTTTTGAGAATGTCGTCAGACAGGTCTGTGACAGGTAAGAGTGAAAAATGCCTGTTGCAAAACCAATGGATTTATCAATGTTCACGGAATGTTTAGTCAAAAAATTAAAATTATTAAACCAAATTTCCCTCAACTTAAAACTCCATCTATGTAAACCATGTACAAAGTTTCAAAACATAATGCCCCATGCATACAGTATGGGTCATATATAAAAACTGCTCTATAAATCAGCCTGTTTTGAATGTAGCATTTCTGTCGTGACCAAAAACACTAACAATTTTTTTCTTATTTTACAGCTGTTTAGCTCCACCTTTTCTTGTTAAAGTTAAAAGGAGTGTTTTCTGTCAACACTGTGTTTTAAATAGGCACTGTACAGGGCAACCAACAGACGTACTTAGCGTACCGAGATCATGAAGGGACAGCAGTAACAGCCTAAAACAAGGCTGGAAAATGATCCAGTGAAAATGAACATACACCTTATACATGGACCTAAGGGGGCAAAGTAAAATGCAGGAAAACTGAGGGTATGGTTCGTTTAATGTCATATTTTGTATGTGTTTTGAGTAGACACTAAATTAGGATAAATCTGGGCCAGGTTTTTTTTATTGTGACCGGCATAACAACAGCATGTTTGCATTGTTTTGTCCAGTGTGGCAGTGTAGCATATTATGTAACAAATCTAATAAAACTCGAAATGCTATAAACTTGCGTAACATAACTATTGCTACAAGGGAGCATATTTGTAGGGTGCATATGACTAGGTAGATTTTTAGGGGAATACAATCCACGCAGCCTTACAGTAATGTTTAAGAACTAAGTGATGTGTTCATTACACTCACTTTTTGTGGGCCATAAACTGATCATCGGTAGGGATGAGTATGAAGAACCAGTACTAAACTGATACTTGACTGGTGGTACTGATATATGGATAAGCACCTGGACAATCGCTGCTGCTGTTGGTATTTGTGCAGCATTAATTCTAACATAGCTGACATTTTCAAATGATTGATGCTAAATTGGATCAGTGGGCAGGACGGGAGTGACGGTCTACACTACCAGACATTTGTAGAAATTGCTCCTCCCTCATAAAACCTCAGTATACAATTTAGCCTCTCCAAAAAAAGTAATAACAGCTGTTGGCTGAATCTTATCCCATCTTTTTATGTGATGTCTTTTTATGTTTATTTTTGCATCAAGTTATGTAGGATCAGTATCAATTTCAATAGGCAGTATCAGTATTAATATTGGTATCAGTAAAATCCCACACATACCCATCCCTAATCTTTAACGCTTATCTCTAGACATGTTTTTTTTTTCTTTCTTTCTTTCATTCTCATCGTGCATCCTTCCATTAAATGTGTAACACAAACCTTAACAATTAGCTGAGTCTCATCAAAAATTCCAGAAAACTGGAACCAAAGAGGCCCGCTGAATGCTAAAAAGCAAGATCCATTCCGGCGAAATTGAAGAAGGCACCAGATAAGAGGTGCCTTGTCATTGTGGCATTTTCTCATTTGTTTGTCTCTGAGATTGGACAACACTGAAATGCAGCTCCGGAGCGTGCCGTGCCCTTCATTGTCCCTTGTTAAGGGCCTGGTGAAAGCCCTTCTTGCCTGTCTGCAGTGATTGGTCAGATTTCTGCTGACTGAGTCGTGAAAATTGAGGCCTACAGTGCGAGATAATGTGCTCAGCTCTGAGGGGTTTGTGCCCATTGCAGAGAAGCCGTCTATGCCTTTTCTACTTCATGTGCTCTTTCTTCTATTCTCCTTCGTTTAAGCAGTGTGAATTTGTGTCTCTGTGTAATATACTTTGAAAAGACACAATCAGAGTCAGTGAAATGTCAGTATTACAGAGTAGCTGTAGCAGTAGACATTCAAATAATTTATATGCTTCTTATTCTTCCTTGGTTGCCATGGAGTCTTTACATTTTCTCAGAGGAATAGAAGGTGATGGTCTGAATACATTTGTTGCCTTTGTTGCCACATTGTCCCTGACTATGTTTGGGTTAGAGTATAATATGATGATGGGGATGATGATGGTGTCACACTGCTAGGCCTTGCTTCATAATGTAACACTTTGTCATCATAGCAATGGCCCAATGGTATAATAGAATATTTTCTATTATCTATTATTTCGCTAGCTGAAACCCTGCTTTTTTGTGTTTTGTGTTTTTTGAACCTTATTACCTTACAGTGCTCTGTTTAAAGTAATGGTTTGGCCACAGTTCAGACTTTTTTTTCCAGACAATTTTTCCAATAGAGCCGCATCATTTTCAAAATCAAATTATGGACATTTTATGCAACAGCATGAATGTCTGTCCCAGAGCACTCGACAGAAATATTTGAGACTGGTCATTTCGATAAATTGGCATTCTTTTGCCAACATTTATCAAAGAAAGTACTGTGCAGTCTAGCCATGTAGCTACAGCCCTGTTCTTCAGGCAAATGTTTCATCACAGTGTGTTGTTTTTGTTTTTTTTGTTTTTTTTATTGAATGGTGCATTGACTTGCAGAATTATCCATTAGCCTTTCCTATGCATTAGCGTGTTTGTGCCATATCATGCCTTTTAATAAATTTCCATTTTCTGTTCATGCTGCATTTCCAATCCGTCTGAATTAATCCCAGACGCTATTGATTAAGTGGCACACATCTTTTATTCAATATATTTCCATATTCCCTGCATCTACTCATGCATGAAAGTTTAAGCCCGAACCCTTATTGCATGACTCCGAACCCTTATTGCATGACTCCTTATTGCATGACTCCAGAATTTTCCTTGTTGTAATTTGTCACTGCGCTTTAGCAGACACCCTTAAGACGTCCGACTGTAATACTGCATGATGCAGAATTAGAAGTTGTTGTTCTGACTAGCAGGTCTGAAATTACTGCTGCTTTCGCTGAGTTGAAGCTAACCCGCAGCTGTGATTGTACGTGTGTTTGGCAGGTTCACTCCATTATTTATGCCGTTTTGCTCAGATGTGCTGTTTTTTTTTTTTTTCTTTTATGGGTCACCAAGAACAAGGCCACTAGCTCAGTCTGGGAGCCAGCTGTTGACACGGTTATGTTGACACAGGCATTCCTCTGTATGGGTCACAACCTGATACAGTTCGCTTTATCTGGTCAATAGCTGAAGTAATTCAGTTTAGGCATATTTAGATTAGCGTCTATAAATTAGCACGTCAGGATATTCCATATAAAGTAGGCCTACATTACATGCAGTGGAGATGTTAAAATGAAGCCCTGAGTGTGTTTTTTCTCTCAGTGATGTATTCATAGATGATATTACTCCTGTGTTCTGACACCTTGTAAGTGTACATATACTGTATGTAAATATAGCATATGTATAGAAAATGTAAATAAAACTTGTACTATTAGAAAGGTAAATAATCTTTGTCAATGACAATTAGAATAGCTTAAATAATCTTGTCTAAGCTTTTAACTGGGACACGAAGCTCAAAACTAGTCTAAATTGGTATAAAGTAATATTAGATATGACTACTTTTTTACAAAGCAAAAGACAGCCTTAATGAACAGTACCTCTGCCTCATTCATGCACAGCACACTGCATATCGCTCTAATTTAGCCTTGCTTGCCGTGACCAGAAGTAAAGGTTACGGTGGCCCCATGTGGTTGACCCCTGATTTCCTTGACATGCATCACCATTCACCTCTCTTCCCGTAACCATGGCAACCTTCAAGGACCTAATGTGCATCATTGCCCTCCTCTTTATCTCCTGTGTTTCCTGAGGCAGTGCAGAGGTAGAAGTCAGGCTACCTAATATGGGTTAGGTCAGAGCAGGAGCCATTTAGAATAGTAATAATAAGAACGAATAACAGTTAATGACTGTTCTTTTTAGTTTGTGATGCACAGAATTGTGATGTTTTGTGATTAATGACTTTAGTAGTACATTATCTGTTTAATCTAATAAAGTTTACATTTTGAACTGTGAAGAAGAAAGCTGCCCTGATTCAAGGTTCAGAACTTACTCATCATCACCACCACTGATGGAAGCTTTAGTCTCACCAGAGGGAAAAGTCAAAAACTTATCAGTGCCATCTTGTGGACCATGAAAACCATGGATTTTGTATTAGCTTTCCTAATCTTATTGCCAGACTATAAGGCTTAGTATTACACTCGAAATTCTATATAGTAACAAAAAAGGTTGATTGACTTTAAGCTGCTGTTTTCTTTTTGCTTTTTTTTGCTTGTTGATATTGAAAACATGTACTATAGAACTGATATTAAAAACATATAATGTAGAATCTGCATGCAGTCTGCATTGTGGAACAAGAATGCTTATTGCCTCACTGGCGGTAATAGGACTGAATACTCGGGTACATAATTTTGGTATTGAGTTTTAGAATCAGTACTATAAAATCACTGAATACCCCACACAACTTATGACACAGTCACTACCTATTAGGTATCAGTACACCACTTTTATAAATCTCCAGTATGGTAACTTAACTGTAGAAGGAAATATTGAATGTAAATTAAAGTAACACGGTTTTGTTCTAAATCAATTTTTCATTATTCATGAAAATTTGTGCAGCAGGTGTTTTATACTATGTAATATGGATATTTATTTCTCCCATCTTTAGTGTGTAGATAGAAAGCAATCATATTCTTTGTTAAAGGCACAAAAGAACAGTGTGTACTGTCAGTAATCAGACAGTTGGCTAAGTCTCATTCAAGGGAACTGTATTTCTAGTGTTGCCAATTAAATCAGCTGAAGGACTGTGCTGTACATAAATAACTCTTGCTTTGCTTCCAGATTGAGAACAGAGGCCTTTCAGAGTTGCGTTAGAGAATAGCGTCCCGCATGCCCATGGAAATCTACATTCTTCTTAGAGTCAAGGCGAACTGATTACAGAGCTATTACAGAGCTATCCAGCACCGCTAGAATAAAAGCAGAATATGAACAAAAATGGTCTTTCTCTGTTCAAAAGAATGTTTGAGTTGACAGAGGTGTTGTCACCTGAAACTACCAGCATCTCAGCACTATTTCAAAACAAAACTTCTCAAAAAATCCAAAAGTGCAACTTTTCAGGAGAAAAAAGAACAATCTTAAATTATAATGCTTACTAATATAATATGATTTTATTCCAAATAATTATATACAACTTCTGTTGTTCTGTTCATCGTGAATTTCAGTGACCCAGTATAAAGTTTTTTTCTTTACTTTTTTAGAGGAAAAATAATTTGTAAAGCTAATGTTTACAAAATGATATATTCATTCTGAAAATTGCAGTTTCACAAAAAGTAAATTACATGATGCACGCTTTTTATACGAGTACACTCTGCAGAGTTTAAGAGGCACTGATATTAAAAACAGTGTAGAATTGTTAAGCCTGCATTTTGGAACAAGAATGCTCATTTCCTCACTGACGCTAATAAGACTGAATATTCAGGTACATAAATTTGGTATTGATTAATAGAGTCTGAGAATCAATACTATAAAAGTACTGAATACCCCATACTACTTAGGACACATTAATTACCTAAGTATCAGTTTTCAGGCCTCCAGGTGTCAATACGCCACTGTTATAACAAATCCTCATATCTCCAGTATGGTAACTTAACAGAAGGAAATATTAAATGTAAATTAAAGTAACTGTTTTATTTCAAGTCAGTTTATATATCTATGTATATATATGTATATATATGTATATATATATGTGTATATATATGTATATATATATGTGTGTGTGTGTGTGTGTGTGTGTGTGTGTGTGTGTGTGTATATATGTGTGCGTGTATGTATATATATTAAACAATGAAAGTGGAGATTGTTAACAGCAACTAAGTAAAGGCTAAGTAAAGTGTTTAAAGTGTTATGACCTGCTGCAAGTAAAGTGTTGTTATGTTCAGGTGGAGGTTGAGGTGTACAGAAGAGACTCCAAAAAGCTGCCTGGCCTGGGGGACCCTGATATAGACTGGGAGGAGAGTGTCTACCTGAATCTCATCTTGCAGAAGGTGAGCTGAGATGTTTAATGAATGCACTTGCTTTATGGAGCTCAAGGTAGATTTTAAGGGTCCTTTCTGCATAACTGAGGGTCCTTTAGTGCCAGTCTAATGCAAGAAAGGTATACCACTGTTAATATATGACATTTTCTCCTTCAGCTGGACTACGTGGTCACATGTGCTGTGTGCACACGCTCAGATGCCGGAGACATCCATATCCACAAGAAGAAGTCCCAGGTAATGAGACCCAAACTGAATACAAATGACAGGAACCCCAGAACACTCTGAGTCTTCTCTGCTTGTGATTTGCTCTGAAGATTTCTACAAAGCTGCACTGTTATGAAAAGCTGAAATGTTATAAAAAATGCAATAAAATACACTTGAATGAAATACCTGCTGCATTCTACATTCCACAGCAAGTGTTTGCCTCCCCCAGCAAGCACCCCATGGACAGCAAGGGAGAGGAGTCCAAAATGAGCTACCCAAACATCTTCTTCATGATTGATAACTTTGAAGAGGTAACCTCCGTTTGCCTCAGCTTCTGAACACCACAGTTTGCCAGTTTAGTAGTCTAACATTCATCACCCTTGGTTTAAAACATCTGTGTACATATACATATACAGATAAATATACAGTATAAGCATACATATAAATATCCAGAACCCACTTGTAATTACTGAATTCAACTACTTTAAGGTGCTTAAATGATGATGTGGTCAGTTTCACAGAGTTTTTGTAAGCTTTGGGCTGTGGTGCTGTAGAACTGCATTCTCTGGAGTAATGGAGATGAAACCAATACCTTTGAGATGAGCTAAAGAGGCATTTGTGAACATCAGGACCTAACCTTCTTAATACTCTTGTGGCTGAGTGCAATCCAATCCTTACAGCAATGTTCCAACATCAGAAGTGAAAAACCTCCTAGATTAGTAAAAACTGTTACGGCAATAAACTGATGGACTTTTAATACTAGAAAATTTGGATGAACATATGTCTATAAACCTTTGGACATGTAATCATATGCAAAAAATAAATTACATGTTTTGCTGAGTGGAACTAAGGTGGCCTGTTCTCTACGCGGAACAAACGTAATAATGGCATTTCTCTGCTCATTTTAGTGCACAATTTTTATTCATGTGAAGAGTTTAACACATGAAAAAACCCTAAATCAATACATAAACCAGTAATTACGCATTAAAATGTGCAGACGTGTGTTCTCTGTAGAGGATGTGAAATTTAGTGCTCTTGTAAAATCAATAAAGCAAGCAGTTAGGCCAAGCATTTCCATATAAATGTATAAAATATACAGAATTCATCATATGTTGATGGTTTGCATAGGACAAGCAGACGTTACTGAATTAAAATATTCACCACTATCTTTAGATTTACTGTGATCTCTGTCCTTCTAAATCAAATAAGAAGGCACAGTTTGAGTCATTTAAAGACAGAATATAACATTTACATAGTGTTTGCCTATGCAATTAAAAAGCATTAAGCATACTTTAACTAGCCCATATACCCATTAGCTCTGTCAGGGTTTAATAACACAAGTCAACAAAAAAAGATTTTTTGTAATCAACAGAAACCACAACTCACTTTTCTAGACCAGTTTTAATGCTGATTTCAGTCACATCAGCTTTTTGAATTATGAGTAATATTAGATAGATGCAATAGACTTGCAGGCGGTTTTTATTAAACCGCAGGCACCAATCAAGTAACTGTTTCAATATTTTCAGTGTGAAGTCAGACAGGCGCACAC
>JBBJLS010000082.1:26496659-26513805 GCA_037577275.1 Bryconaethiops microstoma | reverse complement strand
AGTGATTAACAATGCCCTCAGCTGCTTAACCAACCAGAAAATTATCAGACAGGTTTAACTGATTTCATGCCAGGCCCCCCAAAAAAAGTGTTCCTTTAATTTTTGTGAGCAGTGTATATAGGAAGTTGATATCTGCACTGGAATTGCATTATTAAATAACAAAAACAGAAGTGTCCAAACTTTTGAAACCCCTCACTGTACATATCTTTACATTGTTTAATGAATAAACCAATGGAAGCAGACCAAAATTACTTGATATACATTAAGGTTAATATTCTTTTTCATTTCACCTAAAAAGTCATTTGTGTTTAAAGGACCTCACAGCAATCGGGGTGACAAAACCTGGACACAGGAAGAAGATGTTGTCAGAAATCAGCAAATTGAATGTCCCTGAATGGATACCTAAAGAGAAACCAGTAAGACACACACACATCCCTACACACACCCAGAAGTGTGTCCCCACAGTGTTTAAATTTTTATGTTTTCCCAACCCAGGCACATTTATCCACCATAAACAAGGGTGTATATACACACATGTACCTAGACCATAACCACTGTCACAACCCATACCAAGCTGTAATCCTCTTCATGTCCCTTCAGAGCAACCTGGCAGACTGGCTGTCTCTGATTGGACTAAGTCAGTACTACCAGACTCTGGTGCAAAATGGCTATGACAACATGGACTTTGTCAGTGACATCACCCTGGAGGACCTACAGGAGATTGGCATCACCAAACTGGGTACAAAACTTGATCACCTTATTCATGAAAAGCAGTTGTTCCCTCTTACCCCAAGTGTAGCCCATCAGCAAAGGCGTGTCTGGTGTATGTAGTGGTTACTATTAACCATAAAACATTGAAATAAGGTCCATGTCAGAAACTGCACATTCTGATTTTTTTCTCTTTGTGTATATTTGTCACTCTTGTTGGATTCCAATCCTAATGCAATATTGTATATAAGACAAAAACAGCTTGTATTAAAGCAACTCTGTAGAGAAGACAGGCAACTAGTTTTTTAAGTTTAGTGGGATTACTTTTTCACAGAGGCAAGATTGCAAGACTTCTGTAAATGAACATTTTTAAAAAATTGTGTCTGAAGCCATTTACTGTGACCAATATGCAAATATACAGCAAATCTGGAGGGTGCAAATTACTCAGCAGCTTGATGGGGTTTGAGTCAATCCAGGTGAAAATGCAGTGCAAACCTGGTGACCTTAAGCTTCCATTAGTTAGCCTTGTAGTTCCAGAGCTAAACTAAAGAAACGGTAGAAACATTTTAGCTGATCTACTACATCTGCTACATGTGCAGCTGGTGGCCTAGTGGTTAGGGCATTCGCCCTCTGATCAGGAAGTTGTGGGTTTGAATCCTGCTAGTGGCTCCTCTGAGGTACTGTTGAGCAAGATACCGTCCCCACACACTGCTCCCCAGGTGCTGTGTTCCTGGCTGCCTGCTGCTTCACTTGGTGAATGGGTTAAATGTAGAGGAAGAAATTCGTGTTGTGGTGTGTTCACATATGACAGAATGGTCACTTTACTTCATTTGAAGGAGAAAATAATAAAATCTAATCTGTTTTCTCTCTTTGTGTTCTTTGCAGGACATCAGAAAAAGTTAATGTTGGCGGTTAACCAACTGAATGACCCTCTAAAACAGGAAGAAACTCCTGGCAAAGACAGCCAATCTGACGAAAGCATAGATTCGAAACAACCAGTTGTTACAAATGTGGTCAGCAATATATCGGGGGTCAAATCCACCCCTGCACCAAGGACACGTAAGGGACCAGAGGGACGTGGATCTCCCCGGCATACTGCACAGGGTCGGGGCATACAGAGAGCTAACGCTCCTCCGCCTCTCAAGAAGCCTGTGTCTTATGATAGCCCCTCCCATACCCCTCCACACACGCCCACTAAAGGCAAGACTTCTTCTCCTCACACAAACTCACCCACACACACTCCTGGATCGCCCCTGAGAATGCAAAGCAGGTCCAGGGGGCCCAGTGACTCTCCCCGGGCACATGGTCATGGCCGAACTGTGCCATTACTTTGTTTCCCACCTGAAGGTGGAACTGAGGATGAGGAGGACCAGACCCCTCCCTTGCCCAGACGGATCATCCGCAGTGGGACGCCTGCTTTGGTTGACATTTCAGAACGTACAAAGGAAGAGCTAACCTTACCTGATTCTTCAGTTAAATATGCCACGCTAGGTGGAGTCAACCAAGGCAGCTCTTCCCGAGGCTCCGGCGACACCCTTGATGTCAGTGGTGTTAACCGCAGCCAGTCATTTGCTACCACACGGCCTCGCAGGAGAACGCGCCCTCCCACCCCACCCAAGCGCTCCTGCTCATCTATCTCCACTGGAAACCTGGCTGACGAGGCTGCTTTGTCTAACGAAAGTGGGTCTGGCCAAGGCCAGTGTAGCGATTCGTTCCTCAGTGTGACATACAGAGAACGCCGCCGCAGTGACTGCGGTATTGCCTCTGAATCCACTTCATCCGGTGGCAGTGTCAAAGACATTGCTGCCATGCTTGAAATGTCCAAATTAGGAGGCGGAGGCAAAGGAACAGGCAACAATTACCTGCAGGTAACTGCATATTACCAAACAACTATAAATTTTAAAGAAATTATTGGTAACACTAAAGGTCAGTATTCATAAGACTACATTACACCTGCATAAGCCTGTCATGACAATTAAACCCTACAAAGCCTATGTAAACATTCATAAAGGCCTAATCAAATAAGCATCAGTTGTCATAGCACTTTTTTTTGACAGTAAATAACACTAACATTAAAGTAACTCTTAAGACAACAGGTGCTTGTTGGAATATACATCTATGTATTACTTAGGGCCCAATGATACCCCTCTTATCCCAAATCAGCCAAGCTAGGTTTGATGTCCAATGTTTGCTTTTTTAGTTTGGCTTTAGAGCTTAATGGCTAAAATAGCTGAAAATGAAAGGGCAATTGTATCACTATGAATCCATTTTACTATGCACTGATTAATAATACCATTAATATATTTACCCCAAAGAACAAGATACTTAATAACACAAAATAATTATTGCAGTTACCCAAGTCTTCCCAGTTATACTAAGTATTGCAAGTTCCAATATTCCAATAATAATATATGCTAAATATACTGTGTCATTTGCAACAGGCAAGCCCAGACCTCCTGCGACGAAACCGTGATGCTCTGAGCTCAGATGATGACATGCAGAGTCGTCGTCGCACCATCAGCGGGCCTGTCACTGGTTACACTGACTCTTGTACCCGGCCTAATAACAACCAAGATGGTGATGCTACTTCACGTGCCTACATGGCCCAGCCAAACACGGAAACACAAATTGTGGAGGAGGCTGCTCCTCTAAAACAGGCCCCAGTAAGGCAGGCTCCGGAACCCCGCCCTCGCTCCATGCTCAGTCACCTAGATGGAGGTGTTCCATCCCTCCCACAGGAGGAGTGGTCCAGAATGGATGCTACAGCAACATTGAGAAGACCCCGTCCACCCCATGACTCGGATGATGAGAGGTTCCAGCTCACTGAGACCAGCACGATCAGACGCCGGCCGAAGGCACTTGCGACACCACGTGATAACGATGCAGAAAATGGACTAGGAAGCTCCCGCAAGAGGCCTGTGTCAGAAGCTTGTGGAGGGGAAGGCAGTGGTGAAGGGGAACTGAGACCAGATGATTTTAGGCGAGTGCTGAAGCCCCCAGTTTCCCCCAAACCTTCACTGGCCCTAAGGAAGCCAGATCCTCCAACCCCAACTAGAAGGGTCCCTTTGCCAGGACCAGAAGGACAGCATAGCCCAGGTAATCTCAGATTTCCAGTTTGGATATTCTAGAGCAGATGTCCCTTCTCCCATGTCTCCAAAACCAAATCGACCTCCAGAGCTTCCCAAACCAGTGAGAATAAACCCAGTACAAATAGTCATTCTGCCCAGCGCCTTAAACACACATATGCCTCCCGGCCTACCACGGATAAGATTTACACTCATCAGTCCATCAAACCTTTCTCCACATGTCACATGTTCAGTTTAGGTACTCTAGTGCAGATGTTCTTCTTGTCTGCCTGTTTCCTTGTTTTAGTAATGGCTTCTCAAAAAAGGATGAATTAATAAATGTGACCAATAATTCCAAACAATATTAGGTAAATCATTTATTGCATACTGGAAGAACAGAAAGTTAAAGTGATGCTGGGCCAAAATATCTACATTTTATTCATTTATTTATTGCCTTTTTGATCTCTGTAATGATCATTCAATCAAATTTAGTGCCAGTTTCTACATTTTATTAATGTGTCCACAGCTGTGTGCAAAAGACCACCAGACACCCAAACCCCAGTGAAATTACATTTTTGTTTCTAAGTGAAAATAAGTAGAAAATAATCTAGAGCACTGGAAAAAGAAAATAAATTCTATAACTTTTGAACAAACTATATTTGGTTTTATTTTTTCTTTATTATGTTTGTTACATTCAGCAAAAGAACAGCAAGTATGCATTAACCTGGGGCTGTATGGCTGTATGAACATAAAAATACTGCATATTGACCCATAATGTATCCCTGATTATGGCATGAAAATGTTCTAATGACAAAAAAAACATTTCTTCTCTTTAGTGGATGGCAAAAAAGTCCCACCACCAGTGTCTCCAAAACCGAGTCCACCTCCAACGCTCCCCAAACCTGTGAAAATAAAGCCAGTACAGACCCCAGGATCTTCCACAGCTCCTCAGCCGCAAATACTCACTCCACCCAGTGCCCTGAACACACATATGCCTCTTCCTAGCGCAGAGCAAGCGGAGTACCCCACTCTTAGCCCGGTGATCCCAAAGCCAGCGGAAGCTCACACTCTCTCCCCATGGGCTGCAGCCTCTCCTGCTCAAAGCCCACAGACACCCCAAACTCCCCTAACCCCCCAGACGCCTTCCACTCCTGGGTCTGGCTCGGCACCAGTCAAGCCCCCGAGGTCCTCTATGGCGGGCCTTTCTGTGGATATTCCTGGCCCTCTGGAAGTGGAGCTGGCTGGGGTGGAGGCTCTCCAGCAGAGGCAGAAGGAAGTGGAGAGACAAAGAGGGGAAGAGGAACACAAGGGAGAGAGAAAAGAGGATAGAGTAGAAGGTGGCAGTCAGATCTCAGTGAGTCGAGCTTCTGGTGAGGGTGTGCGAGGAAGTGATGCCATGAGCAGCACTGAAGGGTCAGGGCAAGTTGTAATGAGGAGGAAGAAAATGGGCATGGCCAGGCAGACACAGGTGGAAGGGGAGCCTGAAGGCTTAAAGCAAGATGGAAGCGTGAAAGCCAAGGTGGTCCAGCAGGGGGTGCAGGAGGCTGAAACAAGAGTCTTCTTTGGAGGCCATGCATCAGAAGACATGACCCAACTCAGGCTGGAGGAGACCAGCGCCTCCCTAGCTGCTGCTCTGGAGGTGGTGGAGGAAAAAATCAAGAAGGAGGACAAGTACATGATTTATTGTTACAATTCTGTTGTTGGTGGAATGTCTATATTAAGTCCCATTTTCCACTTTCTTTAGAGTCAAAAATTTGGTCCTTTAGATTAGAACTGGAGCTATGAGAGTCACAAGCACTAACAAACACTGGAAGCCACTAGACACCCAAATTGTTTCCTAATTACAGCTGTAAGACTTTTCACAACCTGCATAGACAACAGAAAACTTATACCATATCTTAACTTTTCCAGGAGAAAAATGTGTCTGAAGGACAGTGAAATGTGGTAATGTGATAAGTTAACTTGCCAGTGAGTTTTGTATAGCACGGAGACTTTCTCTGATTCTTTGAGCTCTTTGTCTCCTTTACATTAGTGAGCCTTAAAGAAAATAAAATGCATTGGTTTAAAAATGAGAGCCACTTTTGCTGGGCAGCAACTTTTCTCTGCGCTGTTTTAATCTATGTCATGGCCATGTACGTACACCCCCCCCCCCTCCCCCCTCCCCCCTTAAAGGGGTGCTCCACTTCATTTCCAAAATCCTCCTATAATTAAGTGTTTAAGGTGTAAACAGAAAGCTTCAGAGCATGTTTGGTGTGAGACCCTTCATTCTGGAGAAACTCAGCAAGTCTGAATTATTCATAGGAGTGGTGAATGTAACCAGATGCAACCAAAATGTAACTGCTGCAGTAACCACCTAGCAACACAATTTCCACCATCAATAACCACATGCAGTATGAACACCTTGTACAAGCAACCCCCTTGTAATAACTGTATTTGCCATAGCAACCACATAATCACATTGCACATTTTCTTGTGCAAATGCAGTCTAGTTTTAGTTAGAATTTCAATGGCTGTTCTCTGTAATGACAAGAGGACAGTACCGTCTTTCTTTAGGAGGCATAGCATTCCAGTACAGATTCATCATTTAAAAATATGGCATTAATTATTCATTTCAAGCATTATGTCTTTTCTTCATTTTCAATGTAAAATTCATCTTGTTCATTTTAATCCTACTTTTTTTTATACTGTTTTCCCTTTATGCTCTCTTTCACAGTTCTGTGGTGGAAAACAAGACCACAGTCAACATTCTGGATGACATTGGGAGCATGTTTGACGACCTAGCTGACCAGCTGGATGCTATGTTGGATTAAGAAAAAAAAGCACAAACGTGCATCGCCGACAGTATCTCCAAGTGTAGACTTCCTCTGGTCTGTAAATGAGCACCAAACCTGGTTGGGTTTAAGCACATCCCAGTGAGACAGCAAACATGACTTAAACAAGGATTTAAACAAGAAGTTGTGGAGCTTCCAGCATGTGGAGATCTTAAATTTTAATAAACTCTTCAGAGTTTTGGAGGTCCACAATGTCAGTACCAACCCTAGTGTCCCTCCTGCCCTTCTCGCCCATTGGAGGTTTGGAGACTAGGTCTTGGCTCAAGCTAGAAGCTACTGACTGCTATCATGCTGCTTCCAGAGATAAGCACAATGTAATGATAACAAGCTATTTAAAATTCAGTTTAGAGGTTGAGAAAAACACGAGCATCGTGTCAGAGTGTGTGTTTGTATGTATGTACTGTTCGTATGTGTGGCCTAGGTGTTTCCTTTAACCATGTTTCAGTCCGACAGCTCTAACAGCCAATTGTGTATTCATTTTTAAGAAATTAATAGAATCCTACACATTTACTGTGCTTTCTGAAAAACCGACTAACAGGTTTGCTGTGGCTCATAATTAACTTGAAAGGGGAACTCTAGACCAAATATTCAATTTTTGCCCCGACTTTTTCTCCTTGGGGTACCCAAGAGGTAACGAACCTTTGCATTAATTCAAAAATGGGAAAAAAAAACATTTAATAGACCTAAGAAGTGTTTCCACGTGGCTTTCCTGTTCCATGTTAGTGGACTTCTGAGTTCCCCTTTGTGCATAATTTGAAAGAAAAGAGAGCTCTGGACATTCAGATATATTGTGATATTTATGTTGTTGTTGTTGTTGTTAGTGTGCGTGAATGTGTGACCGTGTTCAATTGTGTCGTTTTTTTGCATTGACAAATCCCACCTTTCAGCAGATAGAGTGGTGTCATACATAGATATAGAGCTGAATGCAGCATAAGAGGATGGATGACAGTGTAAATAGGACATATAGACTGCAGCTACCATTCATAGAGTAGAATTTGGAATGCGTTTACCTGGAATGCAGCAGGTGCCCACTCAATCCCAGTCAATGTGATCAAATAACAAAAGTTGATGTGTTTGAGTGAAAGAGTTTGTGTGTGTGTGTGTGTGTGTGTGTGTGTGTGTGCATTTGAAAGACCAAACAAGAGGATGTATGTGTTTTTTGTTTGCATTGGCCCATTGGAGAATGCTTGTAACTGCACAAGAGGATAAGTCATTTTTATTGACATATGACAAAATAGCATAGTCTATGTGAGTGACTAAACATGATGTACTTTAATGTTAAGGCACTGCAAGATGCTTACAAATACAGAGCAATATTTTCTATCAACTCTCCATGTTGGTAATTTAGTTTTATAACTAATATGTCAAAGCCAGCCATCTTGTGTATAGCAGACAGCTGAACGTAACATTATCTCCAACAGTCATGACAATCCTCTATCATGTGCTTGATTATCTGCAGTTGTATCCTGCAAAGTCAATGAGATGGACATTAGAGTACTGAACCTTTTATCATGTAAAATATGTGTAATATTCCAGTTGTTATTTTGTGTAAACGCTGAACTGGCTAAATGTGTTTGACCCTGGTGATCCTTGCAGACCACTTCCATGTAAAGAGCGTCAAGAGTATGTGGAGCTATGATAAATAAACTTTATGAATTATGAATACAAATGTAATTGAAACCTTTTTAATTTTTCGTTTTACTGATACAGAAATATATGTTATTTCTAATATGCAGTTGAGCTTTTGTAGTTCAAAAACCGCTGTGCCCTACTTACCAGAAAAAAAGTGCCAAACTGTAGAGTTTACAAAAAAAGCACTGTGACAAATGTGGTTGTGGTTTGCTAACTAGCTTGTTTTGCTTGTGTTATCAATTATCTTTTGTTAAAAGAGCACAGATTAAAAGAGTGTGGGGGGCACAATCACCTTCACATTACTAAAGATGAAAAAAGTCCCCATATATTTGTACTTTTCATTTTTAAAAATCACATTTAGTGACACTACTGAAAGTGAAGCTCACAACCAAAGGTCCATATTGAATGAACTTGGTATGTATGACAGCCAGTGACTTCTAATAAGTGTTCATTTTCAATTCCTTCTGTAGTTTAATATTTTGGTTAATATAGCTTAGTATAATTTGTTAGGATTTTATGTAAATTTATCTTTAAAATGTTCTAGTGCACTGGACACCAGACAGCAGTATAAAAAGCTTCTTGTTGTTGTAAAACAACAGAGGACAGTATAGTCATGGTGTAGGGGCAAATATCACACTCAAATCCATCAGAATTGAGACTTTTAGTGTTGCATCATTATTAATGGAAAAAACCCGGTGAGGCAAGTTTCCCTCCTATATGCCATGTGAGATGCAGCAGATTATATTTTGCACATGAACAACAATCGTAGAAAAAACAAGTACAATTTTTGAACGTTCTCAGTTTAACAGGAGATGCCAACAAGAGAAGCATCCATTACAGTCATCCACAAACTTTGCAGTCTCTTATTCTCATTGCAGTTAGAGTAAAAGACATGAGGTTGTCAGGACAGATACAAAAAAACCCTTGCAAAGGCAATTTAAAAAGTGAGACAAAGTGAGATCACATACAATATCGCACAACAGGACATAGTGAAAAGACCCTAAAACAAATGTGGACACCATTAAGACAAACATGAAAAAGGGAAAAGGGTCCAGCACACAAGACAAACAGGCCAAACAACAGATGCTCAAGGTGCAGCCAATTTGGAAGGGATTGGAATGACTGTTAAGGGCTTTGAAAGATCTCAAAAAAAGACAATATGTTATATCTTAACTGCAATGGTCAAGCAATACACTCAGTCATACAAAGCCCATCAGACAGAGACATTCAAGGACTAAGTCTTTTTAGGCAAAGTGGATTCAACTATAGGGCCATGTTCATCTGAGCAAGGAAGCCATCATTTCAATATCCTAAATGGCAGGGCATCTTGCTGCCAGTGATATGCCACCTCCATGACTCTCTAAAGTGATTTTGGCCATAGGCAGTTCCCATACCATGTTGTGAGGCTAGCTATCAACTGTGCAGTTTGTGATGATGCTGTCATTCATGCTAAACTTCCTGTTTCTTCAGAAAATAGAGTCACAGGCATGCATTTTTTTGTCCTCAGTGTCCATGTGGCATGTCTAAGAATGGTCCTTAATATGCACAATGAGGAGCTGCTGACCTCAGCAGAATCAGTGTGGATGAGCAGGTATTGCTGTTTCCTTAAGCCCAATATCATCTGTTTATTTTCGCTGATGTTGACAGAGCTCTCTGGTTAATGTCTTAATTTCCTCTCTACAGGCTGTCTCATCATACCATTATTCTGGTTATTGCAGACAGATGACAAAATTAAATGTAACACCAAGATAAAATGTCTTAGTAAGATGTTGGGCCACCACAAGCTGCCCAAACAGCTTCAGTGGACTTTGGCATAAATTCTACAGTCTCTAGAATCTGAAGTACAGTATAGAACATTTTAGTATTTTAGGATTGAGCAGACGTCTTTCATATACTTATATACTTAGATTTCACTAGTCCATATGATACTTGGCATGTCTGTGGCCCCACATTGCAGATAAAAATTTGAAATTTGTTATGTTTATATTTGGCTATAATTGCTCATATTTCCTGAAGTTACATTTGGCTCACTTAACAAAATAGAAACAAAAGGCCAATCAAAATTCAATAAAGCCAGTACTTGCCTGTGCCAATATCTTGTAATGTAAAAGTTCAAACTTCAAGAAATTTCTCATCCTGTATCACTCCCACATTCTTTGGATGCATGCTACATTTAGTAAAATTTCATCCATAGGAGATGGTGCAACTGACACATTTTTCCATATTTCCAAAACCTCTTAAGCTCAAATTTGGTATGTTTACACATACATTATTTGTTTTTGTTTTTTTGCTCACTCAAAATAGCCACCATTAGCCAATCAAAATACATTAGCAAAAACATGCCAGTGTGAATGGCCAGTCTTAATGAAATTTTGTAAGCTAATTAATAACAGCATGTAGATGTTATTTACCAAATTTCAAACAAATCAGATCTACGATGCCACTTCAACAAGATGAAATGTTTTCCTGTGTTCCTCTGACATGGTTAACTCCATTTTAATTAAAATGGTCCTCTCGAAGCAATCAAATTATTCAACCTCTCACTACTTGGACCACTTTGCACATTCTGCTTGAACCACACAGATCATTCGTCGTGTCTGTCTCCTGGTTAAGCAAGACAAAGATTTAGACAAGGTTTGAGACCATTTGCTGATTTATGTGCTTATGTTCATATATATCATATATGATCCAATTACACACATATCATGCTGTTGTGGTAAATATAAAGTCCATAGCTAAATTGTTTTGTTTTGCGATTTTAAGTGTTTCTTTTCTGTGTGAGTTATAAACATTTTTTTGTATTTAGATGATATGAGCAACTGCCCAAGATTGTTTAAATTCACTATTTAGACCATTAGTAATTTGCTCAACTTCCCTTTCCATGCTTTTAAAACACTTCATCTTTAAGAATCAAACAAAAACTTTATCACAGACTTTTCAGTGGAGTGCAGATCAGATCAGTGTCTTACACATAGACGGCTGTACCAGTGCTTCCACAACTGGGATTCGTGGAACTGAACCCTACATTGGATAAGCCCAAAATGATCGAATTTTCAGATTCATCAGGCTGGCAGATTCTGGTTATCAATCAGAAAAGGAGCTGGGCTGGCCACCATACCTGTGCTGGCCAGCAGAAGGAGCACACGAACCCGGCTCCCACTGGAAGGAGGAAGTGAAGCTCGGCATCGTACGTCTGCGTCGCCGCCATATTGCGAGAGGCTCTGCTGTGGAGCGAAGTAGCGGATCAGGATGCCTCACGCATGTGCTGCTCTGGGCTGTACAAACCGCTGTACGCTACAAACCAGATGCGAGGGGATTACATTTCACAGGTAAGACTCAACAATTGTTTTGATTATATTTTGCCATCAAAAAATACCGTTTTTTATCTTAACCTTTGCTAAGCTAGCAAAGCTATGCATTCCTGTGTTCGAGGCAGCATCCAACAACGTTTTGGCTAAACGTAGGCACTAACTATTTAGATTGTTTTTAGCTGTTTAGTTAACTTTTCTCAAACTTTGAAGGTTTCCTAAAGTAATCCACCTCAAGAAGCAATGGGAGTTAGCCCTTGGACGAGACGGTTTCACCGCCAGTGAATCCTCCCGACTCTGCAGTGAGCACTTCAGACATGAGGATTTTGACTTAACAGGTCAGACTGTGAGACTCCGAGATGGAGCTCTTCCCTCTGTGTTCAGGTTTCCAGCTTCTCTCCAAAGGGTAGGTGTGTAGTTAGGCTCTAAGGATTAGACATTCAGTGAAAGTAAAAAGTAATGTATCGTCATGCTGTGATGTATTTAATTCTGTTCATGTTTTTGAAGCATTTTATTTTCTTTCACATTAGCCAGTGGCAAGCAGGACCACTCGGACTTCACTGAAGGCACAGGAGAGGCGGTCAGTAGACTGTTCTTTGCCTGTGCAAGAGGCTGAAGCTCTGCCTGACCCCTGTGTTGTGACTACTAAGGTAATTTTCAAAACTCTTTTAACCCACCCCTCCACCCCGTCATGCTTTTCAGATACACTAATGCATTTACAGTAAACCACTGACATACAATGGGTCAAGTTTCAAAAACAATTTGTGATGTGGTAAAAAAATGGCTAAAAATGCCTGTTTTTATTGTGTAAACTCTAAATATGCCCCCAACTGTGCTCCCAAAACATTTTCATTTCATTTTAAACTCAGCTTAATACATTAACCTTATAGAAAATGCAAAGGTAAGCCCATATTTGTACTGTACAGTTTACATTGAACTCCCGCAGTGCTAGAATGTAAAGTACCGCTGTAACCCTTATATAGACTGTACTATAATTCATGCACATGTGGTGTTTTTTTGGGGGTTTTTTTTTTTTGTATGTGCTGCTGTTTTCTTTGGTATAAGCAGGAAAATACAGTAATAAATTAATTTAATTTACAGTAATAAAAATACAGGGCTTTAAGAAGAACAAAACAAAAAACATGAGAACACTCAGACGCTCCACAGGGGAAATTCTGGACTGCAGCTGCCTGAGATGCGTCACAGGGCAGCAGCCAATCAGCAGCAAGGAGAAATAAATAATGTTCTTGGATTGGCTACTTTCAAACCTCCCGCCTCTGAGTACAGGTGACTGTGATGTCCAGGTCTCGTCCGCCATACCCCCTCGTCCTCGTGCTGGGCTTTTTATGTTTGAGCGTGATGCTTAGCAATTATAAGTTCGCGAACAATTATTCGTTTGGTTCTTAGAAAAAAATCTGTGAATGACTGAATCCACAACTGCTGAACCATGAATGAGCGGGGGTTTACTGTACATGCATATATGCTGAAACGTTCTGTTGTTGAATCAGACAAACGCACGCACGCTGTGCTCACGGTGGGATTAAGGGGTGATTTTATTACAAATGCAGACCAGCAGACAGCACATTGTATTGCTATGAATTGACTGATGTAAATATGACGACTCCTTGTGTCTTCTAGGACCACTCCTATGTGCTACCTTCATCCCTTGAAAATCTTAGGGCTAGACTCAGTAAAACCCTATCTAGGGTGGAGAGCATGGAAAAACAGAGGAGAAATGCAAAGGATCGAGAACGGAGAGCAAAGACCATAGTGTATGGTCTTCTGCAAGATTTGAGGGAGAAGAACCTCGTTAATGAAGAGTTGAAAGAGAGGCTGTATTTATGCTCAGGTAAAATCTGAGATACATTGTCTGATATAAAGATAAAAATTCTTTAAATCATCCTAATTATTGTAATTACTGTATTAGTTTACATGGTGCTTTTGCCACTCGCAATATGGAGGACTGTGAATTTGGCGTCTACCTATATATGTCTATAGGCATCACTGGCATCTGTGGAACTTCTTATGGATAGGAGGATACAACAATTTAGTTTATGATTCCAGGAAGGAAGAGCAGCTGACTTGCAGTGTAACCAGAATATAAAACAAACCAGTCTTGCCTTCAGACAAGATTGAAAAGGAATGTGCACCTACTTTGCTTTTGCTTTTGTCAGTCTCAACATTTCATTTCACGTATGATTTGTTAATGGACTAGTATAGATTAAACCTAAATCTACTAGTACAACAAGCCTTGTTTGCACTTTCACAAGATACATAATTAACATATGATTGTCAAGCAAGCTCATCTCTGAATTTTAAGTACAGTAGTTTTCTACAAGCTACAGCTATGTAGTATATGGAGCCACCCAGTTCTAAAAAATTACAGACATATGTGGAAAGATACTAATGGAATGTTGGAATTCAAGAACTGGGATGGCTTTGAGGTGATTTACTGTCAGAGGTGAATAACTTTCGGGCATATCCGGAGTGACTTTTTGTAACTGGTAGTGTGTTTGTCTGAAAACACCACATAAAGCACGGTTTCATTCCAATCCAGTCCAACTTTATTTATATAGCACATTGTAACAACTAAAACAGTTTCCAAAGTGCTGCACAAAAAGACAAAAACAGGAATAAGATGCATATTAATATGTGTGAATCAACATGTATTGAAGCCATGTAAAGGTGAACTTGCACAAATCTGAGTACAGCTTTTGTCTCACAGTTGGGTTATGTAGATTGGAGACATTCATTGATTCTCAGTCAGTAGTTAAGTGTGTCTCTAGTTAAAATCTGATTGTTGTGTAACACACAACAGGCAACGCATATATACAAATCCCTAACCGTTTGCATGGAGTTAAGACCACCACTGCATACAAACACCTGTTTTGTCTCAATGAGATTTTACTCTAACTTTAAATTTTCACAATATTTGTTTACAACTTTTTTTATTATTTAAAATTATTTTCTTCATCTGAAAACAGTTATATTATTAACATAAGTTGTGCCTTCTCCTGTGTAGTTATCGTATTGGAGAGAATATCTTATATAGAATCATTTTGTACCACTGTCTGAAGCCAAGTTTGGTTTTGCATGATTAAAATATTTTCATTTTATGGTAATACATTTGGTATTCTATGATTATCCTTCAAAAGGGTATGTCTACAGACTACAGAGCAACACAGTTTGGTGTGGAGATTATGATGGAATGGGGAAATACCCTTATTGTTTGCAAATACATAGGGTGATAATTCTGGAATCAAACAGCAGAAATGATGTCAAATGTTTGGTGTAGTTGAGTGACCAGTTGTGTAATACAATGTATGAAACGAATTAGAAAGTAAAAGGGACTATGAGCCTACAGAAGGAAGTTATTTAAGACCGCAAGGTATGACACACTCCCAGTTCAGAGAAAGATATTTCATCGGTACGGCACTTCTCCAGCTGAGAAAGGTCATTTTCGAAATCTCATGGTTGCCAACTATAATAATGCATTACAAAATGCTCTTCGCCACTTTTTAACACAGGGAAGCAAAGACTTCTTGGTTAGATAAGAGTATAGCTTCTGCCTTTGGCGTCTTAAAAACTAGGTTTAGAAGTGATTTTTATTTCCAATCCATTTGTGTACTCGTCGGTTCTTTGGTCTGTCTTTTCTGCATATGTAGTTAAGTGTTACTGTTGTTAGTGAAGTTAACCATAGAGGTTGATTACTGTATTAGTATGTATAATAATGTCCTGAACTTAGTAGAAAAAAGGATGTTTTAAAAATCTTTTTGTCTTGTAACACTGGGTATTGCAGCTGTCTGGGTTGGATAAAAATACTGTGCAATGTTTTATTACATCATACTTCAAATTTTCCTTATGGCTGTTTCTCTGTTAAGTGATTGCAATTGTTTGCTAAGTGTGGTATCAAATTTACAGTGTTAATTCTGTGCATTCCCTTGACACATTTTTAGGGGGGAAATTCATTGGGTATTAAATACTTTCACAGTAGGACAAACTAGGTTTTGGTGGCAGGGTTTTTATCCCCTGTTATACGTTCCCACTATTAATTAGGATGACCTTTCAGTAAAAGAAATATTTTTTTAAAAACTCAGATAAAAATAATGTATTTTTACTGAGTGTGTATTTAATATAGAGATTGTACCATTGGTATTTAAGAGAGGGTTTACTGTTTTGTTATAATCGGGCGATGGACGACAGCACAAAGTAGCATGGAAAGCACACAGTTCAGAACCAACTCAGAGATACAGTTTTACCGAATTTCAGACACAGGATATACACCTTGCAGACAGTCCAAGGTGGAATGGTGCGAAGCAGAATGGAGAATGACATGCAGGGTCAGAGTTGGAAGACTTTAATGACTTGTTATCTCACTGACACTGGTGTACAGCTGATACATAAAACATAAGAACAAAATATGTAAAGTTTATTCTTTTAATTAGAATTAATAAATTGAACAAATCACTTATTTTTTACAAAGCAAAACAGATGAGTGTAGGTCACAAGGTCAAATGCTTTTATTATGATATCACATGCTCTTGAATGAACGTTGTCCCAGCCTTTGGTTTTTCAACTACTCTTTCTTCAGGTTCTGTCATTCCCTACTGAGAGTTGGAAGCTACTATAATATGTACTTTCTGTTTTACAGAGGCAAAGATGGGAAATGAATCATCAAAAGGAACTCCCCCACTAAGTAAGTTTAACCTGAAAAAATCACTAATTTGCATATGAACAAAGCCTGTTAAAATATCTTTTTATAATGACTAATAATGATCTTGAATGCACAATTTATTAACCCTCTGAGGTCCAAGGCCTTTCTGGCACTTTGAGGCAGTTTGCTACACCTTTACATTTTTAAGTATTTCATCTAACTAAAAACATGTATGCAAAAGGTGACATATATGGTTATATTCTGGAAAACCTCAGCTATATGTGAATAAAGTAAATGTAATGAAATTATTATTTTTTTTTAAATATTGTGTAAACATGACATAACAAATTAATTTCAGAGGTCTTCAAACAAAGTAAAAAACACACCATAAATGTCTGAGCAAGACTTTTGAAGTTTGAACCTTGTAAACATGTGTTGGCTACAAAAAGGTAAGAAGAACATTCAGAAACGTTATGTAGTTTTACTACAATTTGTGAAAAAAGTAAGACTACCCACTTTTTCTCTGCTATTTCACATGCATATTAATTCATATTCATTAGATGGGTGTTTCACACTTGTAACTTCCCCGTCCCCCTGTCAGTGACTGTCACTGTATGTTTGGACATGTCATTCACACCCAAGACATGCATACTAAGAGACATGTTCTGTAAGACATATGAGACAAAGAGACCCATTTTTTTGCTCTTATATAGTATGTTAAGATTATTTTTTCTTATTTCAAGAAATTTTTAGACTAGAAACAAGTGAAATTATCTACCAGCGCAGAAAGATATTTAGACTAGAAACAAGTGAAATTACCTGACAGTGCAGTAAGATATTTACACTTGGTAAGAAATAGGAACAAAATATTTAAGTATATTACTCTCAAAACAAGTTTGCAGTGTTGATGTATGCCAGCACACTGCATGACTAAACTAACATACTGTA
>JBBJLS010000082.1:26445088-26496559 GCA_037577275.1 Bryconaethiops microstoma | reverse complement strand
TAAATTCTTATTGTATATCTTTATTCCTCTTGTTCCCTTTGCTGCATTGAGCATGTTTAGGACAAAAGAATTTCCCTTGGGATGAATAAAGTTCTTTCTTATCTTATCTTAAAAATCCCTGGTGTGAAATCCTGGTGTGAAAGTGCCAGTAGTAAACGTGTGGCTGCTCAAGGTTTTGCCATGAGTTAGCTTACAAAAGCCTTAAGCACTTGGGTTTTGAGTTTTTAGATGTAGCTCCTGATGGATGTAGTAAGTATGAAAAGTAGAGAATTTTGCATTTCTTCATGTCTAAACGGCCTCTGAACGGACAGCCCTTTGGGCAAGTGGGGCATGAAAAATATTTTGTAGAGCCACAGCCAACCATCTCTAATATATAAAGCATAATAACTGAGGCGCTCATATAAAAGCATCACAGATTAAGTAAATCAGTTTGTTCCAGTCATGGCATTCACATTAGCAAGGCGGACTCATTGTGCTCTTCCTTGCTTCGAACAGGTAACTCATCATGAATTTATGCCACATATCTCCCCAAGCCCAGACAGTACAGTTTGTTTTGCATTTAATCAACTTTTTAATTTTTTAAAATGTGGGTTTAAAATGTGTGTAAAGTTGAAACCACAATATTAAGTACTTATGTTAAAGAAAATAATTGTATTAAAGTTACATTTGTTGGAAATGTATGAGTGAAATTTCAATATTTTGTAGAGTATTGCAAACACTTAAATTATCACCAAAAAACAGGAAAACGAGCAACAAAAAAAATAGTAGGCACAGTTAAGGTAGTGGTTGGAGGTTGGGAATTTGTCCTTTATAGAACCTATCTTTGGTTTTGTGACGCTCAGTGGCAGAGAACTGAAAAAAATGGGTATTAAGTTTCTGTGCTGACCGGTAAGCTAACAGGAAATAAATAGCTGTAGGCCATTTGTTGTGAGAGATGACTGTTCTCACACAACACAAATTGTCAGGAGTCTAGGTTTAGTGAGCATGTAGTAACTTGGTTGAACAATGGATGTGGACTTGAGTTAAGCTTTCAAGGTTTAAGAAACAGATGTAGACTACTTAAGCACTGTTGTATGTCGCTCTGGATAAGAGCGTCAGCTAAATGCCGTAAATGTAAATTAGAGTTCTGGGTTGTGCTGGTGTGTACTCCTTAAAGATATTACTGAAGTTGTCTAATGGATGCACACTGTGAAGTTCTGAACATACTGGCCAGGAATGACCAAGAATCTCATTCTTTCACATTCAATTTAAGATAATTTACTGCACACTGCTTAAAATTGCCCAACGCATACACTTAAGGTTTTATCTCCCTGTATGTATACACAGATTAGCCATTAAACCAAGTTATCAAGTTATGTACGCAAGTTATGTATGCAATGATAAGTCAGTGCCTACAGAGATCTGTGAGTTGGACTAGTGACAAACAGTTACAATACAATAACACTACAGGTAAGGTGGTCAGTAGGAGTGGTAGGTTCTGATAAGGTGTTCATGCAGGGAAGGGTTACCATAACTGTAGGCCCATGTAATGCCAGATCTGCAGGATTATTTGAAGAGAATACTCATTGTCAAAGGCCTGACAAAACAAGTCAATTTAAAGACTGAAACTATGTGCCACACGTAAATGATAGCAGGTAGGTTAGTTCACAACAGCAGGGTTCTGCTGTATTTTTCATTATTCTAGGAACTGAGAACACCTGTACCTTGTGATCAAAGTAGGCAAAGTAGCTTAAAGTAGGCAATCAGTTCACACAACTGCAAAAGGTCAAAAGACATTTTGTCCTCAATGCAGAATTCATGTAATAGGCAATTAAAGAGGATGACTACTTTCTGGATTAACAGGAATTTGCTTGGGCTCCTATTGCATACACACACACCAGATTACATTTACATTGTTGTCCAAATGCTATAAAAAATAACATGATTAGACACTTGTTGGACTGCTGTGATAGATTGTATACCATCAAATGAAACACCAGTGTTTAGGAAATGAATGCTTTGCAGATGCTGAAAGACCACACTGTCAATAATGTTTGCATATTTTATTTATAAACATTTGTTTAGCTTAGTCACATTGACATACAAAACTACATGCAGTACTAATACTCCCAAGTTTGTGCTTAATGCAACACCCTTTCTTTAAGAATCCCTGAGACGACATTATTAATAATAATAATAATAATAGGTATTTTCATAAATTTAAAAAAAATGCAAGTCTTACATAATCCTTTGGACCACAATATAATAGGGCTGTTTGTTTTTCCACCTTCAGTAATTCCGTGCCAAGTGATCAAAAACAATACTCCAAATTAATGACTTCAGCTGAGTGGGTCAGTAGTTCCCCACTTGCCTTTTACACAAGGTTTTTGGAGTGTACATGAAATGCTTTTTATGGTGTATTCATTTCACGTGAAGTGCCAATATGAAAAACATTTAAGAGTAAAGGTCTCAGGGAAAGAGAACAGGGGGGATTGTAAGAAAAAAAAAAACAAAACAGATTTTACAGGAGTGACAAAACCCCCCAGAAAACCATTAGATATCTTAGCCATACAAAAAGAAGAAAAAGTCTCAGCCTCAAAGTTAATAAGTGCAGATTTGACAAATACCAATGACTCAAATCAAACAAGGTCATCCAAAGGTTACTATTATTCATGATTAGTATTACTAAAAGGCACCACTACCACATTCTTGATGCACTGATGATCTCATGGCTCACGCCAATTTATAGTAAAGCACTTAAGCAATGTTCGAATTATTGTGAATTGGGTGATTTGTATTTTAATATGCATCAGCCTCTGTTCTTGATGTACTTACACAGAAATGGAGCATTTTGCCTTTTAGGTGGACTTTCACCAAATTCTTCACCATTACTATGTCCAGTCCTGGAATGAGAATATTACTGAAAATCATACATCCCTCTTGGCTCAGGCCTTCAGTGCAGCTTTCTCTGGGCACTGGCACCCTCTGCATGGATCTGACTTCCATCTGGATTACATACACAAAAAAAGAAAACTCAGAAAACACCAAAATTAAAGCACAAACCAGCTAAAAATCTTCTAACTCTTCTAACTTTGGTTCATACTTAAAAGGGTATTCTGGCATACAACTAGTATGTTTAAACTGATTTTTTTTAACGTAATTTGTTTTGTTTTGTAGTTCTAAGAGAATTCACATTTTGTATCCTTTTTGCATTTTCATTCATCATTATCTCACTACAGTACCCTGCATGCTTTGTACAAATACATCATACAATCATTGGGAACCCCCACATAAAAATGAAGAAAAGCACTAATGTAATGGCAAATGAACAAGGATGTGACATTCAGCGTCCTATCTGTACTATTAGGTACACGTTTTCTTTCTGCACAAGCCACGTATCTCATGTGTCTCCCTTCAGTGTTTGTACTTTTTATTTTTAAGTCCCTCGCTCCTTCAAGATGCATCATGTGAAGGGGGGTATCCTAGTCTTTAAAACAAAGTTTCACTCTCAAAACTGTTATTGCACTATTGTATGAGTGAAGTATGCATGTTTATAACAGAAGTAACAAAAGTTACATTTTGGCCAGACTGCCCCTTTAACATTCTGTTCAGTGCATGATGTGTAATCAATCAATGGCAGGAGTGTAAATCTGTGACCTCAAAGATTTAATTTTAAAAGATGTCATTTAGTGGGTTCTGAAATTTCTGAGATCTTAGTCAATTATTTTGGTACAAGTATTTTTTCATTATTATTAAAAAAAAAAACCTGAATACACAAATGTTACTGGAGGAACTATTTGCATTGTAGTGGATATTAGACAAGTTTCATGTTTAAAAATAGGCAGAGAATGTTATTTGGGCCAAAAAATGAAAATCAACCATTCTAAAATCCATTCAGTTGTATTGCTAATTTAAAATGGATCACTATTATCTTTTACAGTGATAATCACTGGACAGCTAATCTCTATACTGTACTGAGCAATAATAATTTGGGCTCTTTTGAAATCTGAATGCATCACTGCATTAATGTAGAAGACAACAGTCAGATCAGTAACAGACATTTAAGTGTCTAAATGTAGTTTGGCAAGCACTGACACATGAAACTGTTTTCCCTAGTTTTTCATCTAGAACACAAATTTAAAAAACAAACAACAACAAAAAAAAACATGTGAAAGTTCTCCCACACTGTAAGGTCACCTAAAGGACAGGGCCTAGAAGACAAAGCATGGAGAGAAGATGGAGAAGAGGAGACAGGACCAGAGAGAGGATAGAGAACACTAGAACACAGTGCAGAGTAAATACCTGAGAGAGAGAAAGAGGAGAGAAAAAAAAAAAAAAACAGGATGAGAAACATATAGTAATATCAGAAATAGGAGACTGAGTACAAATATAATACTAGCATGATATCAATACTGAATCTTTGTATATTGACCTATACCAAGTTTACATTTTCTTCGTTTAAACTACCAAATGAGCATTTTTAAAAATAAATTTCACTTGAAATCTAAAAGCATCTAAAAAGGTAAGCCATCATGCTCAAACTACTCATATACTGTACTATCCCACATGAAGGAATACACAGCTAGAACAGTATGTTCTAGAATTGGAACAGAACTGCATTATATACAGTTTTTCCCCCTTCTATCCAATCCAGCACCTGATACCCGGTACTGGATTAATGTCCTCTCTATTTTCAATAATATATACAGTCCCCTTTAAAAGTACTGGGATGGCAAAGTCAATTTCTTTATTTTTGCTCTACACTTAAACATTTGGGTATGACATCAAAAGATGAATATGAGACAAGAAATCAGTATTTCAGCTTTCATTTCCAAGTATCTTAATCCGTTAAACACCTTAGAAGATAGCATCATTAGTTTGAACTCACCCATTTTTCGACTGTGCAAAATTATTGCAACATGTGACTGACAGGTGTGTTTCGTTGCCCAGGTGTGTCCTATTACATTGATTATTCAAACAATAAACTGTACTGAATGTCTATTCTCGGTTTCAGCTTTAGCTTTTGCCTGCGCAGACAGCATTTATAGTTAAAAAGCCAAATCAATCTCCAGATTTAAACCCTATCAAGCATGCATTTTACCTGCTAAAGAGGAATCTGAAGGGAGAAACTCCTCAAAACAAAGAACAACTGAAAGAGGCTGTGCTGAAAGCCTGGAAAAGCATCACAACAGAAGAATGTAAAAGTTTGGTCATGTCAGTGGGTCACAGGCTTGAGGTTATTGCAAGCAATGGATTTGCAGCTAAATATTAAATAATATTCACTTTAATTTATCTTAAGTCTCGGGTCCTATACTTTTGCTCACCTAAAAACTGTGTTCCATTACAATGTTATCCAAGTTGTTTAACATATGTAGATGTAAATAAAAGCAGAAACAATGATCACCTCTCATTCATCTTTTGATGTCAAACCCATGTTTTAAAAATGTCAGGAATTTAAAAGAATTTTGTTAAGTGTTTTCCTAGGTTTCCTCACTCACCATGTGTAAGACCATACTGGAAAGTTCCAGGTCCTGGGCTGGTTAGTATAGAGTCTTTGCAGTTTGGAGCATGTCCAGAAGTTTTGCTGGCATAAGTTAACCCAGGGAAGGGTAAAGCATGCAGAGCAACTAAGTTTGTTAAAGCCCCTGACTGTGACACATTGGGGTAAGACGAGGCCTGAAGGGAAAGTGATGGAGTAGGGAGAGCTGGATCACCACAAGAGCTTTCCACAGCTGCCTGTATAGACAGAGGAAATGTATTAAAGAAAACATCAAATGTAGAATTTCAATGTGGCAATACAGCTGATCATAAAGAAATCCCCCCTGAAGCAGGTACATTAGGATAGGGCAAACAAGACCATAGGTGTTTCACATAGCAGAAGTTTACAGAATCAAACTTATCATTGGGAAAGCAGGTGAAAGGCATTCCTATCCTTAATTTATGGATCAGGTTTTCTGGCTGAGAAATCCTGCATTGTGAAACACCTCCCAGGATTAGGAACCACTGCACTATACCTATACACATTAAAATATTGAATTTGGTTGTTGATTTTTTTAAAAACAGTTTTTGACATTTAAAAATGTAATCTGTTAATTGGCTAATAAATTAAGTATCTAAAGATTCAGGTCAAATATCCCTTTCCAATGCTTTCTCAAAAACACTCAATACTCTAGTGACACAGCTATTATGGCATGCTCATTAAATGAAGGTTAATCAAATAGTTAACATTTGAAATAGTAATCCTCAATAAAGTAATGGCAGTTTCAAAAGGCATACTACTGTAATCATACATATTTGTGTTTTATTATATTATCGGGAGTGCATGTAATCTGTTACTAGAGCGCATATAAACTTACTAACCTAGATTGCTACAAAATGTAATACACATTAAGACTTACTGTAGTTGATACTTGTAGCCTATATTTACAAAACAGGTCAGAATATGCAAACTTCTTGCTTCAAGTGAAAGCTAACACTCCTGCATACATTTTAGCAAATATTGATGACCAGGTGTTTCTTTTTGAGACTTGCCTTCAAATAGTTTGAACAATATGTTCTTTAAAAATAAAAAACATTCTTCAGAGGGAAAGCATAGAACACAGGTTTCCAACCCCATTCCTGGAGTCCCCTATCTTGTTAATATGAGAAGAGAAACAAAACAATTTGCCGGGCAAGGGATATTCCAGGAGGAGGGCTGGGAACCTGTATGCTGTGGACAAACTTTCATGAACTGGGTCTTTAAAAGAACCACATTTTATAAATAACTTTTGGCATGTGCAAATGTGAAGAACCTCCACACAACATGACAAACCAAGAACAATTTAGAATTTTAAAAACATGTATCCACAAGTTTTTTGTTAAATAAAAGTTTTTAAACAATACAATCAGTATAAAACCATTATAAATTACACTTAATTTCATTTTTTTTTATAAGAACAGAAAAGCTAACACCATTGGTTCATCTTACCTAGTCTCCAGTTTATATATTAAAATGCAATAATTCACTTTAATATGCCTGGCTTTTGTGTACTTGCACTTAGACACTCACTACTGCCACTGAAAGCGGTGCTTTGCAAAAGGAGGTGGTTGTAAGCAGTCTGGCCACACCCTGCACCGCTGCAGAGTCTCCTTCAGCAGCAGCAGGTGGGGCTACTAGCATCAGCTTCTGAGGTTTCTTCTCCCCTGCAGAAAGCCGCTTTAGTGGAGAAGCCACTCCAGGACTGGATGAGACCTTTAGAGATGAATCTGCAGGCTGTGGAACACCTGTGCTGCCCATCGGGACAATGGAGAGAGGCCTCCCAGCTACTTCAAGCTTTCCATCAATAGCATTGGCCTCAGTGGATATCTGATGCCTGCCTAGCATGGATCTTCCCACTTCTTTTCCTATCTGCTGAAGCTCAGGTAGTGGAGAAGAAAAATGAGCAGATGTTTGTGTGTCTAATGGAGGTTTGCTCACAGTGTTCTGGGAGGCTTGCTGGGTGCTCAAAGGCAGACTGAGACGCTTGCGCTGAGCTGCAGAACCTCCTAGTGGCCCTTTCAGTGCTGCAACTGGTTGGACCTCCCCAACATTCTCAGAAAGAAAACTGACCTGCTGATTAGTTAAGAAAAGGTTAGAGCCAATACACCATACAGCAGAATTCATCCACTATTTTATACCATGTCCAAGAATTACTACCGTAGATGATATTGCCATGGAGATGCATGAAAGGAATTAAGCTGCTTATGTGCTGTGCCACCCTGTGTTCTTTCAAAATGTCAGTTGAGTAACTGGTGTTGGAACAACAGAAAGGGGAAATCAAACCTGGTGTTAAAAGCCAAAACAGGCGGGCTAAGCTAACAGTAGTAAAATTAACCACGCATGCCAGACACACCACAGGACTGATTTCCAGCACACTGATGTGTGCTTACATGAGTGTTAACAGATTAAAAAATATAAGCAAAGGTAAACAACCAGAGTTAGAATGACCAAAAATCTGTAAAATCTGTTGATCTGTAGCATGTTTTCTAACTTTGATAGCTTAACAAGATGATTTTAAAAGATATAGACCAAGTAAAGATGAGTGTTAGAGTGACAGCTAAAATAAAATGTCATGGAGGCAATGTCTGACATTTTTCTGAGATATTTCCTGGAATTTGATTTGAATTTTTTTTCCTATCAGCACCACTAATAGGAGAACTCACACATCACACCTGTGGCTTCCCATTTTGCTGCCGGTGCTGCTTAGTGTTTTGGCATTGCTTTGGAATTGTTTGTATCCTGTTTTAATCACTAATTATAAAATACTGGTGAGTTAACCTAATGGTTTGAAGATTATTAAACAATTTATCAGTCTACAACACCATCATTCCACAGACCCAGAGAACATTAGACTGATAAATGTCAAGTTTCAGTGTGGAGTTCGCTAAGCACCTTGTCTGCTCAGTGCAGCATGTTGAGTATAACCTTTTCCTCCATTTCTAACAATAGCAAAGATTTTACTCATGTAAAGTGTCAGTTTTGTTCTTGATGGACAAGGTTTCAGGGTTAGAGGAGTGTCAGGACTTAATCAGGGACAGGAGGGGTCAAACAGCTCTGCCCCGCTCAGTGAAACGCCTGCTGCAAGGTCTGTTGAACAAGCTTGGGTTATAGGTAATTCAATTATTCGGCATGTGAAACTAGCTAGAATTTAATCAATCTTCCTCAAATAATCAGCCAGCTCAGCACCTTAATTGGGACTGCTTAATATCAGATTGCTTGCTCCTAAAACCATTTGTGTTCGTGAAATAATAAATGGTTAGAATTGTGATGCCTTATGTCTTAGAGACTTGGATTTAGATCTGACTAGTTTGTTGCTCTAAATGAGGCCACCCTCATATAGATCACCCTACGTACACAGAGCTAATCTAAACAGTGGAAAGGGAGGCACAGGAACCATTTATAGAAGTGCCCTAGGTATTAATCAGAAAAGAGTTTATGTGCACATCCTTTGAAACTTTTTTCCTTACCATAACAATCTAGATACAAATAAGATCCTTTTCTCCCTAATTACAGGCCACCAGGGTTGTATACAGAGTTCTTACAACAGTTTAATTGTTGAAATCTGCATTTGCCTCAATTCTAGACATAGTTGGCTTTACCCAAAATATGACAGGGTCTACTGACTGCTGTGGTCACACGTATAATTTAATCTTGACTCTTGGTGTTAATGTAGATAACACGGCTATTCTTCCTCAGACCACAATAATCTTGGATCACTACCTAATTACAAATGAGCTTAATCTCAATCATAATGTAAACACATCCCCCAACTTTCATATTAGTCATTCAACAATATCTGCCACAGCTCAGTTTTATTGAAAACCTCTCAGATATATCAACCTCATTTGGCACTCCATCTGGTCCAGCAGACTTAGATAACCTAACTGAATGCTTAGTGAACTCTATTCAATCCATACTGGATGATGTTGTACTTCTAAGATGTAAAAAATTTTTTTAAAAAAAATCTTAAAAGAATTACTGCTGTAGATGATATTGCCATGGAGATAGATGAAAGCAATTATGCTGCTTATGTGCTGTCCCAAAATGTTTGACAAAGTTTGCTCCTTGGTATAATGATCAAACATGCTTTAAAGCAAAATGTTAGAATACTAGAGCATAAGACTGGAGGTGCCTTTTATGAGATTAAATTTATGCAGTGTGTTCACATATTGGACCACAGAATGGTCACTTTACATAAATGGTGATTAACCAAGCTGCAGTCTTTCCACTCCACCTGAAAGGAGAGCATGCACAGACTACTTACTTTCCCTCACTGAAGCTAACAAAAATTATCAGTACAATTTCTAAACCAACTAGAACCCACGGAGGTGCAGATTTTCACAGGGATCTGCAAATGACAGCAGTGATGATTTTATGGATTTTTTCGACAATAAAGCAGAAATCATTAGACAAAAAATTCAAGCTAGGAGGTTTTACTCTACCACAGTTGCTGCCTGATTCAGCTACCGCAGATTCCGTTCGAACCTTAGCTGTAGTAGAGGGGCTGACATCATTTAATACAGTTCAACGAGCAGAACTCACTACAATTATTTTCTCTTCAAAATCTTCTACCTGTACACTCGATTATATTGCTTAAAGAAATCATACCTGTAATTATTGGACCTCTCCCATCACAATTAAACTTCTCACTTAGTATTGGTTATCTACAAAAACCTGTAAATTGGCAGTTATTAAACCTCTGTTAAACCTCTGTTAAAAGAAACGAATCTTGATCCCTACGGGCTCTCAAATCATCTACCATTTCTATCTAAGGTATTGGAGAAAGTCATGGCCCAACAGTTCATTACTGCATAAGAACTGAACATATAAAAACTCATCACAGCCCTAAAACAGTCCTAGTAAAGATGGTAAACAATCTTTTACTGTCCACTGACAATGGGTTTGTTTCTTTGCTGGTTTTGCTTGTCCTTAGGACGGCATTCGACACCACTGACCACTCAATTCTATTAGACAGACTAGAAAGCCTGCTCGGAGTAACAACAGCCATATCCTGGTTTAGATCACACCTGACTGACAACTGTCAGTTTGTAAATGTGATAGGGAAGCTTCAGCACCAACCAAAGTAAAGGTTCTGACTCAGGACCTTTTTTATTTACTTTGTACACGCTACCATTGGATATGATTATCCAAAAACATGGGATTAGCTTCCACTGCTATGCATGTGACAATTTTAGCTCTGCCAACCTGTAAGATAAACATAAATTGAATAAGATTGAGGACTGCATTAAAGATATAAAAGACTGGATGTCACATAACGTTCTCAGGCTGCTCCAACATGAACCTAAATAAGCTTCAATTAGTTCAGAATGCAGCAGCTATTATCTTCAATAGAACCAGGAAATTCAACCACATAGCCCAATAATATCAAGACTTCATTGGCTTCTGAACAAATTAGAAAATTCTACTGACATATAAAGCCCTGAATGGCCTCACACCTGAATACCTCTGTGATCTTATCTCTTGCTATGAACTGATGTGCTCACTCAGATCTCAAGGTGCTGGCTATTTACTTTTTTAAACCCTTATAAAAATACCCCAACCCTGCCTGCAGAACAGGAGTTATACAACAGGAAATAACCTGTGTATTTTAGTGATACATAGCTTGACTTGCATTTGTATACCAGGAGGATTCAGTGTGAGAAAAGAAAATGGTATATACTGTATTCTGGGTCAGTTCCAGGTTACCTTTTTGGATTTTGAAATGGTCATTGATTTCTTCCTTGCCCTGTATAAAGAAATTATGAATTATATTGTTTATCTTGTTATTTCAGAAAGCATCATTCACAGCATACACCTTTTGTAAAATCCACAATCATACTTACACTACACCAGTGAGGTGGCCATGTACTCTCCGGCTCTCAATGAGTAGAATCCTGTGATGATGGACAAGCATGTCAGAGAGAGAGAGCACCAATACTGCAACCCAGAGAACATTTACCTGAACACATATTCTAACCATGCTCCATTATAGTGACCCCTAGTGATTATTAAAATATTCACATATACAATACAGGAAAAACAGTTGTTGCAGGAGGGGCAGACTGCTGCTGGAAGAGTTAGTAGCTTCAGTGTTCAGCTCTTTTATCCTTCTCCATCTTTGAGGAACTGTCCTTAAAGAAATGCGAGTTGTGTTCAACTCACATCTTTTTAGTCCACTTTTAGGATGCTATTAAATGCCTTGATCTATGGGGGTAACATGTAACTGCATAGCGCACACAGCAAACTTTGTTACAAGGTATTTAGCTCAATTTCACAATAAATCTCTATACTATACTAGAAAAGGGGGGGCAGCTTACAGAACTTCAGATTAAGCTTAAAATAAAATTTATCATTGAATAGTATCGCTTTATATTATATATATATATATATATATATATATATATCTCATATCTCTTCCTCCCAACAAAATCTGGCAACTAGCTGCAAAGTTAGGGGAGATGGCAGAACCTTTTATGAGTGCACTAAAGGGAGTACAAAAGCAACTCAAGACATTTTTCAGTCACTCTGTAGTCATTTTTAAGCAGCTCAAAATGCTGTTATTTTACTTTCTCATCTTAGGTTTGAGCAACACATCATATCTTCTGAGCATATCATGTATAAAGTGAGTACAGAAAAACTACGTTTCATAAAATGGGAATAATTAGTCCTGTTTTGTTGGATTGAGAACAGCGCAGTATGTAAAATGCTAATAAAAAAAATATCTTTGTGCCCATAATTTCATAATATCTCTAAAATATGGCATGACTACATTTTTGTCCTTTGCAACTTATCAAATATCAGGAAAAAAAGTTGCATTATGTGTTGTCTTGAAGTATTGTGATTTAATTTAGCCATGTTATGGTCCTCTAGCTTCTCTTAAAAGTCTAACTTAAGTTACCTAAAGGTTCTGCTTCATATTTCTTTTTATATTTGACCGATTTATCATCATGCAATGCCAGAGTCTGCTTCAAGTTTCCATGATGTGAGTTCATAAGTGGTACATTACCTGGACTGCATCCATCCTTTAGGCCACAGTGGTTTTACGTTATCCTCCAGAAAAGTTCTCAAGTATTCTTCCAAGCTTGGGCTGCCAGTAGCTTCAAGCTCATAACAACTCATTTTTTGCCTCACAAGCTCAGACAACAACTCCCTAAAATCCAGTCAGAAAGAAAGACATATGTTAGGGTCACTGAGTTCATGTAAAACAAATGGGGTTGAATTAATGTGAATGTGTAAACCATTTACACATACACATACCATTCTTACATGAATATATAGGAATATAAAATTGTTATATGACAGGAAACCTGATCTCCTCAGTCCATTTGAATCTCTTGCGAGGCCCAAAGACTCGTTTTCCACATTTATCCTCCTCTTCTTCATCAGATCCATCTATTGCTCTCTGTTCTTTCTCAGCCTCCAGTCTGAAAAGACAGACCAAAATCATATTTCCTCAGAGTAAGGCAATTTGTGTTGGATGGGCTCATTGAAACTACCACGCATCTTTGCTATTGGACAAAACCAGTCATTTTTGTGGATGGTACGCTAGCCAAACTAAATGACATATTTTACATTATCATAATATAAAACAGCTCACATACTTGGCAGCTCTGGCTTCAGAATGAGCTTGGCAATTGTCATTGAAACGGTCAATCTGTTCTGGCATGGTTTTAGTAATTGCATCCTCCAATCTCTGTAGCAGATCCCCCAGCTGATCACCCTGACAATAGTATTAAAAAGAAACAGTTCAGCAAATATTTTAAAGATGCATTATATGTAAAATATCCAAACCCAAGATAGCGGAATATAAACTCTTAAGTGAAACCACAGGTACTGCCTCAAAATCCTAAATAAAGGAGGAAGTATGGAGATGACAATACAGTCAATACTACACTTAGAAATAAGTATATAAAGTTGCAACAATGCTTTAACAAATCAAATTTAGTGACCAAATTAGTTCCCCTATGGTATTTTTTCAGCAAGTTAAAAAAAATATATATAGTGGAATACGTCATTCTAAAGCAACCTATTGCAACCCTGCTCCTTATGTTCCTCTGCAGTGTGAGGCTCTAGATTGGCTAATAGGTAGCAGGCTTTGTTGCTGGGAAAATTAGCATAATTATGAAAAATTTTTTACTTTATACTGTCAGGAATTTGAAAGGGCGTAAAAATAGAAGGCAAAGGAACTTCACTGATTTGAAAGAGAAAAAAAAATCATGGGAGGGTTATAGACAGAGGTTTTCTTTTATTGTTGGCTAACACAATCTTCAAGACAGCATCAATGACTTTTGCACATCAACGGGATATAGGCTTATTACACTAAGCAAGGACTATACAAACAGTAGTAGCTTTTAAATTATACATTTTGTTAAATATAAATCCAGCTGTTCTTGTACTAACCTTAAGGACCAGGCAAAAATAATTTAATGCTTATACAATTTCACTGTTTCAGTACTTTAAGGCAATTTACCAGGTGAGGTTCCTATTAACTTTTTAAATTAGACAATTTTCCTAGGTTTTATGAGGAGACTGACCAGGTGAAGAAGGTGAAGTTTCTTTGCTCTCTTAAGCAGTGTGCCTTTCTTGCAGGAAAGCTGTGACGCCAAGTAGGAAAAGATTCTCGAACGTACCTTATCAGACAACTCTTTAGACTTTATAGCCACACTGAAATTAGCCAGCCAGCCACACACACACACACACACACACACACACACACACACACACACACACACGGATGTGTAAAGATTTTTGAATATTTCCAAAAATAGGAGACTTTGTTGCTTCAGATTTACTAAGAAACTGAGCAGAAAAAAGACCAAACCTTGCAAGAACTTAATGCAAATAGGTATTCTCTCGTACTGATTAAGCACATGACTTACTGCAGCAAAACATTGTTTATTTCTGGAGCAAAAAGCTCCATCTTGTTCTCTCCTTCCATGTCCATGATTGCCTAATAAAACATTTTATAAAGAATATGATGAAGGCATCAGCCACTAGAATGTGTTATGAAAACTGGTAGACAAAAAGTAATATTTAAAGCCCAACTGTGCAAGAAAAACAATACCTGAGTAAGTTCTTGGATGTATAGTTCTAACATAGGAGGTAATCCAGCAGGAAGTGAAGTAGGAGGCTTTACTGTCTGGTATACAAATGTAGTTTCTTGGTTCTCCTCCACATCAGGAGAACCAGTGTCCTGTTCCTCAGTCAAGAGCCCATCAAGGTCAAAGTCCTGATCTACTGACTTTACTGCTTGGAGCAGGTCATCTGCGCTAGCTGAACGAATGAGTGTCAATAGTGGATCAGTTGAGGTGGATTCTTCTGGAACCTCTGTTTGGATGGTGGAGCCACTATCAGCAAGACTAACTGCTTCCTTTCCCTTCATGCTGAACAGCTGCTGAAGCTTCTCCTTATGGAATTTTCTTAGCATGCCATCAATGCTCAGTGGCTTGCCACTTTTCTTTTTCTTTTTCTTCTCTCCTGATGGCATACAAGGTAGTGTGCTGTAGAAGGAAGGAGAAATCAAAGATTATGGGTTTCATACAAAAGTAGTTCATAAGACATAATGATGAACCTGACCATTAGGGAACTTCCCTGTTTTTTTAAATAACAGGTAGTGCCACTTGTATTGAAAGGGAGATTAGGTATCACAGTACAGCTCAATTTGTCCGGTTTACACAAGTAGAATACACAGACAAACTATCAACAGCACAGACAACATTATTTTAGAACATCAAAAAAACCTGTATTTTGCATTGTCCTTCTCAGGTTGCCAATCTTGTTTTTTCTTCTTGTTGTTGTTCATCCTCTCTTCCACTTCTTTGAGTTTTCTTTTCTGCAAAATAGATAAAAACCTAAACACTTTCATGCTGGACCTTCCACAGATAAAATGTGTAACAGTCAAATATATAAATCGATCACATGCACACCAAAAAAACATCAAATTAACAACCATGTTTCAAGACACTTATTGAAGGTGTCTAACAAAAGTCCACCAATTACTAATTTTACTAATTTTACAATTACTAATTTTCCACCAATTACTTTGGTGGAAAATGTACAATCTAGGTCGTTCTGAAAGCAACAATGGTTTTAAAAACAAGTTTAAAGAAAAATATATACATTAAAAAAAAACTGAGAAAAGGAATGTATTTTTCATACAACAACGCGTATAACAAAATATAGTATCTGTTTCTATTGTCATGCATAATTGGCCATCATTCATCTGGCTATGGAGGTTGAATTCTGCCTATGGAGGTTGAGGTTGGCCATTGGTGATGACAAGATCCAGTGGCAATAGAACAAAATAGAGGGACCAAAAAATATATATCCTTTGGGTACACCACAGCCTTTCAGAACCATGGTTACCAAGACTATATTAATCCTATTAATAGATCAAATAAGACAGGGACTAAAACATTTGTGAAGGATTTAAGGCTTGCTGAAAATAGTAATCCAAGCTTATTTTTTTTCAGATAGAACTGCCTTTTGATGTAATACCTTGTAGTGTCTTAGACATTTTGAAGGCTATTATTAATTTAACATGTTTTATTGTACTTTTTGACAAGTACCTTTGCAGGCACAACGTTTATATTGGCACAGGGGCGACTATGTCCTAAAGCAGGGGTGGCCAACCAATCAGAGACCAAGAGCCAGTTCAACTAAGTCCACAAACAAAAATATAATAATTTACAGTAACGTTTTCCTAAAGCATGCGTCAGCAAGTCCTCCGGTTAACTTCCTCCACAGTATAAAACATGCAACCGAATCTGGATCGCTCAGAGAGCGGGTTTATCACTTACACGAGTGGTATAGCGCTCCCTGAACGACATTAACGAGTGAATCCACCGGTCAAATACAGCCTAATCGCCTTGTCTTATTGTCTTGTTTTATTTGAAAGTGATTTATTCTCATCACAAGGCATTTTACTTTCTTTTAAAAGACGACTCAAACACTTCAGTTGACTCACAGCTGTCGATTTGGCAATACTGACTCGAGTGACTCACACACCCGGATCAGTTTAGTGAGTGACTCAGAGGGAGCCGAATCCTAAAAAGTATCTGAGTATTACAGCTCTAGTATTGAACTCAAGCGAAGCGAACAGGAACATTAAAAAAACACACAAACACAAACTTGGATATCAACGTAAGAGCATGAACCGCATGAAACCAGGCAAAGAGCCGCATGCGGCTCGGGAGCCGCCGGTTGGCCACTAGGGCATTAGTCCTTAGAAATCTAGAGCTATTATTGTCATGCTTCTATACATTTGATTTGTATCGCATGATAATTAATGAACTACACTTAAACTTACATTTTCCATTGACAGGTAGTATTATGTGTTTCTGCTTTTTTGTTTTGATGTCAAACAATAACAAAAATATGAAGATTTTTTTTTTCTCCACAAAAAATTTAAAAAATTCAAATCATAACGGACATTCACATTCTCAGCTTATTCAGTCATCTATGAATGAGGATATAATTGAATAAAATGTGTTGAATCAAATAAGTGATGTTTAACTGGATACACTGCATAAGACTAAGAGGTTACTGGTTGACTGAGATTATTTCATGAACTAGGTGGATTCTCTATAAAAATATTTTTGCGCCTAATATGCACACTGCTCCTTGAATGGGGTATTCCAGTTGTGTTATAATGTGTTATTTATTGTGTTATCCAGTATTCTGTTGCATAGCATTATACTGCATCAACAGTTTCTCTCATCAACGTTCTGTCAGTACAATAACCAGCAAGCATTCTGCAAATACATCATATAACCACTGGTAATCCCTGTGGGTTAAAACAGTTCTGACTATTAGCCTAGCCACTATATCTATAGGTAAACATATGCAGTTATGCTAGTATTAGTGTAACCTTTACCTTGGTCACTGAGCAAAATGTTTATTCAGAACAAAATGAATTCCAGAGACAAGAACCAGAGAAAAGCTCCTGTTACTTAATCTATTCTCTCCATTGTAACAATAATTTGAAGAATATAACTATTATTTCTGACCTCTTTACACATCCTCCCACACTCTCAGATCGTCGTCTTCAAATCTACTTGCTACGCCTTCTGCTTGTTTGTCCACCATTGGGTTTAGATCCTTATGTTGCCCCCCTGTCTCTAGAAATCCATCACTCAAAAAATCACTGCATTTACTCTCTTTCAACTGTCAAATCTCTTCAAATTCGCTTACTATCTTTGATTTTATCCCTAGACTGCACTCAATTCTAGTCTTACACTCTTGCGATTTTATATGCATTTTATTTTATTTTTCTTCTTTTGCATTTTTATTTTTATGCTCTGTTTTACTTGTCTGTACGGTGTCCTTGAGTGCCTTGAAAAAAAAGAATAATAATAATAATAATGATGCATTTGGCTACTTTAAAATATTTGGAAATCTATGAACAAAAAAAAGTTTGCCACCAAAAACTCTCTCCAAAGCAGTTGTAGTTTTTCCTCCCACCTTTAAGATACATCATCAGAAACTAGCCAATCTACAGGATAGTATGAATAGGCAACATTTTTAGTAAAGGAAGATGCAACCTTAGCACGTAACTTCCACACCTTTAGGTTTATTCTTCACTTTTAGGCGAGCTGAAGTCTTCTCTTCTCCTATCACAAAGGACACGATGCCTGACTCCTCAGGTGTTGTCATGGTTAGCACCAGGTGATGCTCATGACCATGACAGCTCATCTGATTCATTTCATTTTCTTGAAGAATGCTGGAGCCTAGCCACCATATGCCATCACTAATGTTGTCATGTGAGAGCTCACATACAAACATGGCATTTTCTCCAGCAGTGACAGTGATGTCCTGAAGCTCTCTCACAATTTTCACACGCTCTGAAAGTAAAAGGTTTTATTAACAAGTTTTTTTCATGCATGTAACAGCCCAAAGTGAATGAAATATTGAAATATTGTTTTGTTATTATTTTTTAAGCACACAAAGATGAGTGACAAAGAAAACAGTAAAATACAACAAAATACAGTTTGGAGATACTTGGAGGTATGTATAAATACCCACGCATTTTAAAGAATTGTTAGGTGCTATATTCACAGAATTTTTTTACTTACCTTTTTCACTTCTCAACCAAAACATGTTTGGTGTCCAAATGTTCCTTCTTAAATTTAGAACTACTTTAGAACATTGGTAACAAACATTAGTAGTCAATTGTCACCCAGACACATCCCCCACTTAAACCTAGCTCTCAATTTAGGTCTCTGCAAGTAGTCAGTGTGGTTTATGACACAGCATGGCTTACTCTGAGCTACTTTAAACCGAACCTGGGCTGGAGAGGACCAACCTTGGATCAGATTCTTCTGTACTAATGACAGTCATTGCCACAAACAAAATTCTAGGTCAGCACTCCTATTCCTGAGGCAGTTCATGAATACAAACCCTGTTGTTTAAACTGGGTGCCAACAACACTTGGGTACAGATTCACACAAATGTTTAAAGGTCAGAGTAAGTCATACTGTGGACTGATGCATCCTTGTGAAAACACTGAGAAGGTTTGCGAGGGTTCGGTGAAATTTAAGGGATGTTTTTACGGAAACAATGTGGGAGACTATTAACCTCTCATGTTTTTTTTTGCAATGTTAGCCTCACATCTTAGTTATAAACTAAAGTTATATTTGGACCTTGACTGATCAACTACATCTCAGTAGAAAATTGTGTACATTTTATTTATTGCCTGGCCATTACATCAAGCGGTAATAAGACATCCCTAAAATACGACAAAAAATAATGTGAAAATGTTTTTAAGCCATATCAGATTAACAATGTTTCTGCATTACAGACAAAGCAATTAAACAAAAATGAGACTTACCTATCACTCTAAGAGTTGCTGATGACTTTTTGCCCCTCGTATTACATGTGTATACACCAGCATCCTCAGGCTTTAGCTTCCTGATTTCCAGCTCATGAGTGAAGCCCTTTTGGTGTAAAGTAAATCGTCCACCTTGTGTAATCTGCTTTGAGTCTTTTTTCCAAGTCACTGGTGCATTTGCGCTGGACAGCAAGCAACTGAAGTTCACGGAGTTTCCCTCCATTGCCTCTTGACTCTCTAACTCTTTTGCAAAGAACACAGAGGCTGCAGCTGTAGGACAAAATTGGGTTTAAGTAAGGTGTTACAACAGAGCACAGTTAAACAGAAAAATGCAGCTGGCTTTAAGTAAATGTTAAGAGGTGATTGGAATTGAGAAGGATCTGTTGTTCATGATATGGAATTTTGTGTGAACAAGACCATGTCATTTGTCTTGGTTACATTGTGTATTGTAATACACGAATGTATTTGGTTTTTAATGAGGGATGGTTGCATAGTGAATGTGAAAGTGATAATGGATGAGAAAATAATAAAAATTATACATATACAAGTATACAAGTATATTTGTCATTCATTGTAATTCTTTTGTATATAAAATTCACGCAGATGGCTTGGCACATACCCCTCACGTTCACTTCAGCTGTAGTCTTTTGATCTCCAATAACACAGCTATATTCCCCAACGTCCATAGGAAGGACATTCTTAATGTGTAACTCAGCAACCGATCCCTCCTGATTCATCTTATATTTGGCCCCATTACTAAGCTCTTCTTCACCTTTCCACCACTGCACAGGTATCCCAGCTTTGGACAGCTCACAGTGCAAGACCACTACACCTCCCTCTGGGGCCTCCTGGTTCTTCAGGTTTTGTCGGAATGTAACGGGAGTTGCTAAACAATTAAAGTAGTATATAAAGAAGTAAAAGAAGTCATTAACCACTTAAGCCCTAAGGAGGTGTAATTGAGTTTTTATTCCTCACTCCTATTCCTACAGGGTTTACAGACTAGTCACAAAAGTCAGATGAAAAATACGTTTTAAGATTAATGCAGTGTGAGGAGTTTACGTTCATTTAAGCATCATGATCATCCTACCAAAAACTTTGACAGTGGCTTTGGTTTTCTGATCCCCACATAGGCAACTATAGACACCACTGTCTTCAGGCATTGCTTTCTTGATAATCAGCTCCATTGTAGTATCTTGCTGCCTAATGTGATACTTCAATCCAGGCCTGAGCACTTCTTCTCCTTTTTTCCACTGAACAGAAATGCCAGCCTTTGACAGCTCACACTGAAGGCTTATGGTGCACTCTTCCTCAACTTCTTGATTCATAAGCTTCTTTTTGAAAGTGATGGGTGGAACTGGAAATAAGCACCAGTAAAGAGATAGCAGAGGTTGTACAATATATCCCAGTGTTAAGCCATGCAAGGCTCTGGCACACAAAAAGCAGATTTAAGAAAGCACTTAGAAATAGAAAGCATAAAAAGCCAACTACACTGGACTAATAACAAATTGAATTACCTTACCCTGGACAGTAAGTTTAGCAGTTGACTCAGAATCCTTGGTTTTACATGAATAGTTCCCAGCATCACTTTCCTCAATGTTATGTATGATAAGCATGGTGATTTTTCCTTCTTGTTTCATCTCATATTTATCTCCTGCCTTTAAAATAACTCTTCCTTTTCTCCAGTCCACTGGAGCCCCAGGTTTTGAGAGTTTACAACTAAACAATGCCGTTTCCCCTTCTTTGCAAACTTCACTTTTCAGTTCTTGTTTGAAAGTTACAGGTAGAGCTACAGAAGCCAGAGAATTTTGAAAGTAAACTCACAAGAAATTTCCATTAACATTTTCACTTTTAAACGACTAACAAAAAGACTGCACGAATCTTAATTGACTGACTGCCATGGTAACAAAACCTACCCCGAATTTTTATTTCTGAAGTAGTCATCTGATCACCTATAGTGCAGCTATATGAACCAGCATCATCAAGTACCACGTTCCTAATAATCATCTCAGCTATCTTGCCCTCAGTCTTCAAGTGGTACTTTTCACCCAAAGTCAGCTCTTCCTGACCTTTCCACCACTTCACCAACGCTCCAGGTTTGGAAAGCTCACAGCATAAAGTGATATTGTTGCCTTCCACTGTCTCTTGGTTTTTCAGGTTTTGTTTGAAAATCACTGGTAGTGCTGAGGGCACATAAATAACAGCAGTCACACAATATGGAAACTTTTCACTATGCCTGTAAGGAGTTTGACCCTTTAATTAGTTCCCTACCATTGATTTTGATGGTAGCTTTGGAGTTCTGGTCTGGGCCTACGCAAACATAGACACCACTATCCTCAGGTACTGCTTTTTTGATGATAAGCTCCACTTTTGTGGCCGTTTGTCTCATTTGGTACTTTTCCCCAGACCTCAGCAGTTCTTCTCCTTTCCACCATTCTACCTGAACTCCAGCCTTTGAGAGTTCACAGCGCAAAGTGACACTGTTTCCCTCTTCAACATCTTGATTCTTCAGTTCTTGCTTGAAAGTGATGGGATGAGCTACTCAGAACAACACGAAGATGACAGTTCTTCCATCTCCAACAATTTAAGCCTCTACAGAATTCTCTCTTTCACATTAAATGGGTGCTCAGTGTGAGAATACATACCATTTACTTTAATAATGGCCTCTGTACTGTGCTCTCCACAGACACAGCGATATTTTCCACTATCTTCTGGTTGAGCTTTTCTTATTAGGAGTTCTGCTCTTACACCCCTTTGTCTCAACTGATACCTTTCACCAGTTCTTAACATTTCTCCTCCCTTCCACCACTCTACATATACTCCAGCTTTGGAGAGTTCACAATGCAAACTGAGGCTGTTTCCCTCTGGAGCTTCCAAGTTCTCCAAAATGGTTTTGAAAGTAGCAGGGAGTGCTACAAAAGAAAAAAGTTGAATTTCACCATATTCCAACATAGACACGACAAAAGTCTCTAGCATATTTTTTCACGTTTACATTTGTATTTAGTTTGTATTTAGCAATTCTAATCACGCTCTTGCTCTAAACAATTTACATCAACCAGCAGCAGTAGCAACCAGCCCATGGATACCTTGGCCATTAATATTAGGTGGGAGCAAACCCATAAAAATCTGTACAAAAGCACAAATACAAAAACTCTGTAGGGGTGAAGTGATGTGACAAGTGACGCTTAACAATTAAATCAGACTGTCTTGATTTACTTTAGCTATGCTATATAGCTTAAGTTAATGTTGTTCTTTTAAAAAAAAAAGATGAATCTGTGAAAGGGAGTATATTGTTGAATCCTATTCAAAAAAGATGGAAGACCACACTGTTCAGAATGTCTTAAAATTTAGGATACTGTAATTACAAACAAAGGTTTGTAATTATATGAGTTTGATCGGATGGGAGGTACTGGTGGACCAAATCTGGGTGGACTCAGGGAACTTCAGCAGAAGTACTTCTTTTGTTAGATGAGAATATGATCATGTATCTATGAAAATTACCTTTAGAGTTGTTAGGCATGAAATCTTGAATGCAATGGAAAGTTTGGATAACATTATGTAAAACAGAAGAATCAATTTTATGGCATGAATGAAACAGTTCCCCAAACATTCTTACCTTGCACAGTAAGTTCAGCAGCTGACTGAGAATCTTTGGTTTTACAAGTATATTTCCCAGCATCGCTCTCTTCAAGGTTATTTACCATCAGTTTAGTTAATCTTCCCTCCAGCGTCATCCTGTACTTCTCGTCAGGTTTCAGAATGAGTCTTCCTTTTCTCCACTCTACTGGAGCTCCAGGTTTAGAAAGTTCACATGTGAACACAGCACTGTCCCCTTCCTTAGCAACCTGGTCCTGGAGCTCCCGTTTGAAAGTGATTGGAAGAGCTGACACAGCATAAACAAACTTTTGAAATCTAATATCGTAATATGCAGAAGTTGTTCCAATTCAAGAAAACAGTCAATTTTTCAGTTTATTTAAACAGTAAAATTACCTTTGATTTTTACTTCTGCAGTGCTCTTCTGGTTTCCATTAACACAGCTGTATATCCCAGCATCATTAGGATGAATTTTTGTGATTTCCATCTCAGCAACGTTGCCCTCTTGTCTTATCAGATACCGTCCACCTGGCATCAGGCGTTCCTCACCTTTCCACCATTCCACAGGTACTCCAGCTTTGGAAAGCTCACACTTTAGTATCACACTGCCTTCTTCTGAAGCTTCTTGGTTCTTTAAGTGTTGATTGAAAGTTGTAGGCAAACCTAAGCCATCGCAAAATTACACATTCAGATTAATAGTGCACAGCCTACCCATTCTCTATTAATAATAAAATGACTTTATAGCTGTTGTTGTGAATCAGGACTGGCTTTTTAGAATGCTGTTACAAATTACCTTCAGACCAATGCAAAATTGCAGCACAAATCAACTTAGGGTAAATACCTACACTTGGAGTGTGCTATTAATTTAAAATAATATTTATTTTGTATGCATGTGAAACCTGCATTCTTGGTTAAGTCAACTATCAGAACTTAATATTCTGTTACAAGATTACATGATTCACATACCAACAATTTTGATGGTAGCTTTTGTCTTTTGGTCCCCATATACACATTTATATACTCCGCTGTCCTCAGGCACAGTGTCACAAATGATAAGTTCATATGTTGTGTCTCGTCCTCTCATCTGATATTTTGGACCAGGCTCTAGAAGCTCCTCTTCTTTCCACCATTCCACTGGAACACCAGGTTTAGACAGTTCGCATTGCAAGGTCATTGCTTTGCCCTCCTCTACTATCTGGTTCTTTAGCTTCTCTTTGAAACTGATAATTTGTCCTGCAAAAACAGAATGTATTCAAAAATTAAGTTAATGGAGTACTGAAGAACTGCCCGTTTTCTGTCCTTCTGCTCTAATACATCTGCTTTGAAGAACTTGTTAACTAGCTTTTTAGTGGAATCAGACCTTAAAAAAAAATAACATTTGCATTGCAGGCATTCAGAACAAAAGCACAAGGATAAAAAGTCCATCAACAAACTGGGAACAAATATCTATCAGACACTTTGAAAATAAATTGAACAATAACGGTAATCTTTAGTCACACTTACTGGAAACAGTAACCTTAGCTGATGTCTGGATGTTGCCACATGAGCAGCTGTATATGTCACTGTCTTCATATCTCAAAGAGAAAATCTTCAGCTCTGACACAGAACCTCGTTGTCGCAGTTGGTACTTTTCTCCTGACCTGAGCAACTCATTGCCCTTCCTCCATTCAACAGGAAGTTCAGGTTTTGATAGTTCACAATGCAAGATGACACTCGTTCCTTCCTCAACCATTTGAGTTTTTAGCTTCTGTTTGAATGTGATGGGTTGAGCTATGGAAACATTTTCAATCCATATAATGAAATGGTTTGGAAAATGTTGTAAGTTCATATTTGATCTACAAATAGCAATACTGCTAATGCCTGATTTACAAAACTTGCATGACAAAACACAAAGCACTGTCAGCCCAAAAACATGACCAACCATTAATCTTAATTGTGGCTTTGGTCTGTTGGCCTCTACACACACAGCTGTAGGTTCCACTGTCCTCTGGCAATGGATTCTTGATTACCAGCTCCTGTATTGATGCTACATGTCGCATCAGATACTTCATCCCATGGCTTAGCACTTCCTCCTCCTTCAACCACTCAGCTGGAACTCCTGCCTTGGAGAGTTCACAGCGTAATGTCACATTCCTGCCCTCCTCTGATTCTTGATTTTTCAGTTCCTTAATGAACATGATGGGGTCAGCTGGTAAAGAGATAATGAAGTCATGCTACTGTCTAAAAGCCACCAGCAATACAAATAGTTATCAGATAGAATTACATTACATACCATGGACTGTGATGGTGGCCATAGTTCTTTGGTTTCTACAAATGCAAGTGTAGGTCCCAGAGTCCTCCAGCTTCAAATTGTGAATTGTAAGGTAAATATGATTTTTACTTTGTTTCATCAGGTACTTCTCTCCATTCCTAAGTGTCTCTGGTCCTTTACGCCATATGTATTGAACACCAGGTACGGAGAATTCACAGTACAGGGTCACACTACCTTCCTCTTCAGCTTCCTGACTCTGAAGCTGTTTTGTGAACTCAGCTGGTACCGCTGCCATTAAATAAATACAAAACAAATGACTAAACATCTGGAGTGCAGTCAGAGAGGATGGTGGTCAAAATGAAACATCTGGGTAAAGGACAAAAGCTACTAGTGAAAGGATATATCAGAACATGAAGGGTAAATCATTTGAACTTGATTATGTGAAGAATCAACAGACAACTAATTTTTTTTTGTTTATTTGGAAAATGGTAATTTAATTACACATTTTTGGCATCTTGCCTTCAAAGAGACCTCTACGGGTCATGCAATTTGGATTTTACAAATCACGGAATCCACAAAAGGCAATGATTTCAATAGTTAAATAACTGGCTTTCTTTTTCATTCTTATGGATTTCATAAAATTGCAGTGTTCCTGGTGGATGAAACAGTACCTTTAACGGTCACAACAGCCTTGGTGCTGACAGATCCTGCATTGCATTCATACACTCCTGCATCTGTGTCTTTGACCTCACGAATGGTTAACCTGGCTTCATTTCCAGCTCGACTTGTCAGGCAGTTGGAGGAATTCCAGACTAAACAGCCATCTTTATACCACATGATATGGCAAGGTTTTGAGGTCCTACAAAGCAACGCCAGACTTCCTCCCTCAATGGCTTCAGTGTCTTTCAGTGCTTTGGTAATTGTTGGGCGCCTTTCTGCAAATGACACATGTTAACATACATTATGTCCCACATTCCAAAGAATTCCTTTTACTTTGGTATGAATTTTTTATCAGTTGCTTAATTAAAACTTTCAAAAGATAGTCCAGCCATTACCTCTTACTAGCAGTGAGGCATAGGATCTCTTGTCCCCAGCTTCAAAAGAGATAGTTCCTGTATCTTTGTGCTCAAGCTGTTTTATGGTAAGAGTATGGTAACCTCCAGGGATTATTTTAATCTCATTTAAATCATTTGTGTACAGCAGGGTTTCATCAAGATACCACTTCACTTCAGTGAAGTCACTTGGACAGATGCGACACTTGAACATCACAGTGTCTCCTTCAAGACATTCAACATCCTCTAGTTCATCCAAAATGAGCACTTTCTGACCTAAGGGATAAAACACCAAAGTCAAATATTTGGACTTGTTGGCAATGTTCATGAAAATGTGTTTCCTATATGTGTCTTTAAAAATCTGCACACACATTTTTACCTTCAGCAAAGAGACATTTAATAAGGCGGAGAGTTTTTAAGCTCTTTTGACCAAAGATGCTGAAACAAGGCTGATTATTAATAACAATGCATTTTGCTCTTACCGTGTACTGTGAGTAATGCCCTGCTCTGCATCATCCCAACATCACAGGTGTACAAATCACTATCCATCTTCACAAGGTTGAAGATAGTAAGGGAGAGGACAACTCCTTTCTTCTTCATCAGGTATTTCTGGCCTGAACTGAGCACCACCATCCCTTTTAACCAGATCACTTTACTGACAGGCCTTTTAGTCTGACACTCCAGAATTGCCATGCTCTTCTCTTCTGCTCGTACATCTTTTAGCTCTTCAGCAAATGTGTGCTGGAAGTCTACAGGCATGGAGGCAATAGGATAAGGGACACATACTAATGAATACTACAATATAAGTATTATCACCAAATTAACCTCAAGTCTGAAGTATCATTTACAAGCAAAAAACATGCTTGTACATTGCTGGCAATATCAGTAATCAGTATACAGTTCCCCTCCAGAGCCAGCTCTTGCAACAAGAATACACAAGAATACACATGGCTATAACAAAATGCAAAAAAACAAACATTTCCTTTGAGCAAATAAGACAATGTATTTAATTGTAATTTACCACACAAATATGCAATTGTTTTTAATTATTTTAGTTTGATATCCCAAAATAAACTGTGAAATGATTTTTCACAAAATTTTGTATTCTGACTTCATTCCTAAGATGCTTCCCTGCCTAGAAACCAATAAAATGAATCATACAACCAGTGTATTCATTAAGATGACTTGAAACTTCTTACAACTATAATATAATTAATTTTTATTTTAATAAATGAGGCACTTACCTCTGACCTCTAACCTTGCTCTAGTAGCAGTTCCATCAGCCTCACAGCAGTATTCTCCTGAGTCCTTTACAGTAGTGTTATGGATGATAAGCCTAACCAAATATCCTTTTTGGTTAATATCATATTTAGGACCGACTCTGATCAACCTGCCGTTCTTCAACCACTTGATGGTGGCCTGGGGTTTAGTGATTTCACAACTAAGCTCTGCATCTTCTCCAGGTGTTGCCTTAACATTTAGCATGTCCCTGAAGACCCTCACAGGCTTCTCTGAGAAAAGAAATCATAGATAATTTGCTCAATTCGCACTTAGCAAAAATAAAAAACATTCCTCAACTACTGTAGATGTTGTACCTTTGACAAACATCATGGTCCTGCAGCTGAGATCTTTGATAGTGAAGACCACATCACCTGCATCAGAAGTCATTACCTCATGGATGGTCAGTGTGTATTTGAGCTCCTTGTTAGCAACTTCGATTCTTCCATTGCTAACAATCAATTGACCATTCAGGGTCCAGGAAGCCTCATCAATAATGTCATGTGACAAAACACATTCAAAACTGCACTTCTCCCCCTCAAAAACTGTAGCTGTCTTCAAACGCTTGATAATGGTAACATAAAGATCTAAAAAGATTAGTCAAATGTCATTACTATGTCACTTTTGTCAGTCACTTATATTTGAATACGAAACATGTGTAACTTACCACGAACGACAACCTTGGCTTTTGTTTGGCTAGTCCCTACATCGCAAGAGTAATCCCCAGCATCATCTTTTCTGAGCTTGTGAATGATGAGAGCTAAAGTCTTGCCCAAGTGAAGAATTTCATGCTTCTCACTGGTAGTTAGGATTGTACCATCTTTCCTCCAAATAGGAGTTACTGCTTGCTTGGAGACTTCACACTGTAAACAAGTTTTGCCGCGTTCCTCAACTACTACATCTTCCAAAGACCTGAGGAACACTGCTGGCCTCTCTGAGGGATGTAGATACACCAGAAAGAAATAATTACCACCCTTTTTGATCACAAATCACATGATCAAAAAATTTAATTTAACATGTTTTGAGTAATCAAATGATGTGCTAAGAATGAAAGTTCCCCTCTGACACTGAGCTTTTAACTAAGGCTTTTAACGAAGGACTTTTATTTTATCCCATGGACTAACGTGCCTGTCAGTCACATATTTAAGAAAAATGGAGTGAGAATGGTGATGGGATTAACTTAGTACAAATGATCAAGCTAGTAGATGTTAACGCAGAATGCAGGATTCAGACTCAAGACCAGATAAAAACACAAAGGCTAGAAACACTAGGGATAGGAGGGGTAACAACTCAACACAGGTGAACACACTATTAAGCAGGCAGGGCTAGGACACAGACAAGAAACCACAACAACAACAAAAGCACATGGTGACATAAACAAGAAATTACAGACCAGGAACAAGGAAAATGCAGGGCAACAGTTAGAGAAGCCCCTTCTAACATGCAACTCTGTAGGTTCAAACAAAATGTTGCTACGAAAGTCGGTGTCGAGGAGAGGCCAGAAAAAGAACATGGGAACTGAAAAGGAGTGACCCACAAAGGCCACTGGACAGGGGATACAGGCAACTGAACAGAAAGATGAACAGCAGACAGGACTGATGGATGGATGGATGAGAGACTGGACAGACAACTGGATATGGAATGATGCCTGGATGGGAGACTAGACATAAATGGAAGACATGAGGAGAGACTAGAATAAAGTGACAGGAACAATGATAGGAACAAGGGCTGACATAAAGCTGAAAACAGAATACATCCATAAAGAGTGGGATAGAGATGAGTGACAGACAAGAATGGGTGCATAAACAAATGAAGAATGTATAAAACTAGAGGCAGGTGACTGTATGGACAAGGGGAACATAGAGCATATAGCATATAGAGAACTGAGGGTCGGGCCTGGCAGGAAATAGAGGGGTTGGCCAGTCAGCAGCCACATCTTGGGAAGCTGGCTGGGACTCAGAAAAGTCCTGGGCAGCTGGCAGTGCAGCATTAATTTCCTGGGCAACTGCCCTAGTAATAGGATGCAGAACTATGGTGACAGATCAGGTTAGTGGGGGACTCAGAAGCTTCTAGATCAGAGGATACAGAGGATTTCAGGTCAAGGATTTGGTCAGGGTGTCAAGAGATTGAACAGGCGATAGTGGTTCCAGAGACAAGGCAGCCAAAAGGAGGACGTGTAGTCAAGATGGCCAGCAGCAAGGGAGGTGGCATTGTAGATCCTCAAACCAGCTCAGTGGTAACCACCACGGCACCGAGTGATGTTGTGGATCAGGTGGGCCTCCAAAACACTAGGCAGAGCTGATGATGTGGGTGGCTCTGGGAAATCTATGAAGCACGAGGAGGCACTGTCAACACATGAACCCAATTAGGATGGCCAGGGAGAGAACCCAGACTTTACCAGAAGGGCCATTTTTTCATCTCCACAGATTGCAATGATTGGTTGAAACCTGCACAGCAAATCATAGCCCTCTTGATGTTTAAATTTAGTTCCCATCACTTATCCATTGCTATGTGTCTGAAACAACGAGCTCTTGTACTTGTCACAAACTTGTTACATTCAGCTTTTGTGGTCTGGTGATCTGTCACAATTGCAGAGGTGTTGAAGAAGTATGTGGATGCAAGCAGATGGACTTTAATGAATAAAACAAAACACACAAAAAACAATGAAATAAAATGTTAAATAAACACCAGGAAACCACCAAGACTATCACACAAGTATAACATAGGGTACATAATGCAAGACCAGACCAAGCACACTGAGACACAGAGCCTACTCAACCCAAGTGGACGCACTATTAAGAAAGACATACAAGGGCAGAGAGCACATGGAGAAAAGTACATGGGAATGTAAGAAAGAAGGGACAAACAAGGACAATGCAGGGCAACAGTTACAACAGCCTTTAAAGGAAACTAAAGTTTTTTTAGGTTGCTTTATTTGCTAACACTCATTTTAATAACCTGCCTACTCATAAATAATTGTTACACAACAATGTCAAGATGAGTTTTCTTAGCTCCAGTATTAGCTTTAGGGTTATCCCTCTCCATGTTCTCACTCAAATGACACTCAAATGTCTCTACATATGAAAATCTAAAGGAGTTCCCTCTAGAATCATATTTTGGCACAAGAAGTTACACAGCATGGTGTGTAACATCGGATTCCTCCATGCAGAAGACCAGTAAGGTCCCTTGGGTATGGCTCTTAATGCTATAATTGTCTACATCTGATTTACGATTAAATTGTGTATGACAGCACCTGGATGAGCACATCTGTGAAATGTAAGTGTTACAGAAGCTACCATGTGGTCTGATTTGGAAGTTCAAAGAACATAGCAACCGTAACTACAGGTGGCATGACCGAAGTTTGCAAGCAGTCACAGGAGTTAAAAGACCGGAACAGGAATCTCACCTTTTACCCTGAGTGTTGTGGACTCACTGATGCCAATGCTTTTGAAAGTCACCCTACTCTCCTGCGAAGTGAGCCTTTTGAGAATGAGGCTGTACACTTTTCCTGAGTTCTGGATCTTGTTAACATAATTGGGGTGAATCACCCTGTCATTGAGAAGCCACTGAACACTGGGAGACTCGTGGTTTAACTCACAGGAAAACACTGCAGTTCCATCTTCCTCTACCTCCACTTGCTCTAAATGGTGTATAATCTTCAATCTTTTCACTAGAAAAAAAATCATGGAAAAACAATAGATTATGTTTGCAATGACTCTTGTTTAATTTACTATAATAATTATTAAGAAATGCCATAAAGTCTCTGGGAAAATAACCTTAAAGACTTTACCTTCCACACTGATTCGACCCCTGCTCTCAGCTCCACCGGCCAGACAACGATATTCCCCCGAATCCATGGCCTTCACTTCCACAATGGTGAGCTCAGCACATTTTTTTTTACGCTTCATTCGATACTTTGTGGATTCTAGCAATGGAGTCCTACCTTTGAACCAATGTACTACTCTGGGTGAAGGGCAGAACTCACAGCTTAGAGTCACTGAACCATTCTCTTTAACCTCCACATCTGAAATGGGCTGCTTGACCACCAGGGGGCGTTCTGTTAGGACAGTTGAGGTACATCAACAAGTGAATGGTGATTCATAGAAATCTACCAATGTTTAGTTCTAGAGGCTCTACAGCAACTGTAGACGATTACCTGCAACAAGGAGCTCTGCTGTTGACTTGCTCTTCCCTGAGCTGAACTGGACAGTGCCACACAAGCTGCTGTTGGTGTTTCTGAAAACTAGCCAGTGTGAGGTTCCTTCCCTCTCAATCTTAACCTCTGGGCTAGAGGACAGTAGCTCCCCATTCAAAGTCCATTTAGGAGCTCGCTCTGCCTTCATACTGGTCTCCACTCTGAAACGAGCCTCCTTAGGCTCTATTACTTCAACAGAGCTCAGCCCTCGCACAATGCTGATGGCCTGCTCTGGAAAGATAGGCATAATGTATCTGTAAAAGTTCAAGGTCAAACTATAAATGCTTTTCATAGCCAATGAATCAAAATCTCATGTTTAAATAATAGTAAAAGTAATTAGTAAAATCCTTCTGATATTATAAAAATCTTATCATGCTAACAGATGTTCCTTGTTAGCCATGGTAGTCATTTTTGGTGGAATATTCTATTAGCTATTTTTTGCTCATTGTGATCATATTATGTAAAACAAATTATGGTAAGCAACAACCTTTTATTAATATTCATTATTACTATTTAATAATAATAATAAGTATTATTATTATTGTTGTTATTTTTATTTACCATTATTTTTCTACATTTTTAAATTATCCTATGAGTGTAAGCCATGAATATCTCACCCTCCACAAAGAGCTGGCAGGATGTCTTGTCATCACCAGCATCACAGATGAAAATGTCCTCATCTGAAGAGCCCACTTCATCAATGATGAGTTGCCTGTAAACACCTTCACTAACCACCTGGTATTTCCCATTAGTAGCAATTTCTCTGCTTCTCTTGTACCAAACGACCTCAGCATTGGCACGGGAGACCTGGCACTCTAACAGGGCTCTGTGTTTATACATGGCAGTCTTCACCCGTAGTGGCCTTGTAATATGAACTGGAAGCTCTGCAACAATTTGTTAGTTTTATACCTGTTCATGATGAGTTCTAGGGCTTTACTAAAATGTAGATAAGCTATAAACAACTGATTTTTACCTTTCACTCTGAGAACTGCTGTTGATGAAACTCTGTCTGCCATAAATGTGATCGTACCAGCATCTTCAGCTTTGACAGTTTTCAAGGTTAATGAGTAAGTTTTGCCTGTGTATAAGTTTAAAAATATATCAAGATTCCAAATCAGATAAAATATAGTTTAAATAATTTAGACAACCCATTACTGTACTCCCAGAAGTCCACAAGTAGATGAAGTAGGTGTAACTAGTCTCAATATTTTCAATATATCACCTTGCTTCATGAATGAAAATGAAAGATTTATACAAAGACAATGAAAGAATATTAAGTAAATGAACAATAAGTAAAGGAATTAATTATACAATAAGACTTTAATTTCAGATGCTTACATTCATGTCTGATTTTAATGTTTTCTCCAGTCTTTATTCTGCTGTTGTTCAAGAACCATTTAGCATCCACGTCCTCCAGGTTAACTTCACATACAAACGTTACAGTCTCTCTCTCAGTTGCACTGGCATCTTGAAGTTGCTTTACAATCTGTATATCTCGGGCTAGAGGAAAGGAAATTTTAAAAAAGAATATATGTTAAATATACAAAGCCGATTACCATCACTTTGAAGCCGTGTCCACATTTTTCAGAAAATAAACTTTGATCAATTATATATTACAGTGTTCTTTAGATCTACTTTTGGTCTCAATTGTATATTTTGGGATAATCAATGCTAAAGACTTCCAGGAGTGAATTCTAGGGTATAAATCATGTTCAACTAGTCCTGTACCTGATACTAGAAGTCAACAGTCTAGATCAGGGCAGGCAGGCTTTTGACAACAGGGTCTGTTTTCACAAATTTGCTCAGAAGTAAGAATGCTGTTTTTTGGGGCCACATGGGTCATAAATACAAATTCATGTGAACCAGGGCAAGTCCTCTCCAGCCCTGGTGTTGTCCTAAACATCTGTCTTCAGCGGAAAAGTTTTGTTCATTTTTATCACATCTACAAGTCTGCATAGTCTTAAGGAAGAGCTGGGTGAGGTTTAAGCAGGTTGAGACAATTTTTGGGGATGTTTTTACAGAAACAATACATGTAACTATTGACTTCCAGTGTAAGTAACTGTAGCCTCATAGCACCAGAGCTAAAAGTAGCAAAATTTGGACTCCAAACATGTCATGGTTGATCTGGGGTAAGTGGATAATTGTCTAAATTAGATTTTTGACAAACTATTTATTTAACAGTAACGACTCACAGGGACAGTAAAAACAATCTAATTGTCTCATTTATTGATATATTTCATGAAATGCATAACAAGACGCAAATAATCCCAAATATATTCACATAACTGACCTTTTACACGTGATATGTGATGGGATATCCAATACTGATACTACATTTATTGTCTCTAGCACAGATGAGACTGGGGTGGATGAGATTTTCTTTTATTTGACTTTAAGGCACACTGTCAGTGCATTTGTTAATGTGTCTATTTTAGTGGTAAAGACAGCTAAACAATTCTGACATTGACTAATTTTGAACTGTACCAAAATCATTTAATGGAAAAATTGTGGTGAGCGTCGAGATTTGCACTGAATTGTTTTCTGTAGAATCATGATACAATATTTCAATCTTAATTCAGTCCATTTTGATCCATTCTAAAAGCATGGCACGGGGATACCTGTGACCGTGAGAGTAGCAGAGGTCTCAGCTCCTTCCGTTTGAAAGCTGATCAGGCCCATGTCTGACAGTGACACACGCGTCAGAGTCAGAGTGTGTGTCTTCCCTCGTGCTGAAATGCGGCACGTGGGCCTTGATTTGATTGGAAGTCCATTTCTGGTCCATGTGCCATGGACATGAGCATGACTCAGAATCACCTCGAAGGTGCAGGCTTCCTTCTCACTGCGCGTCACATCCTCAAGACCTTTCAGCACCTCAATTTTTTTCACTAAACAGTACATACAGAAAAGGCACATGTAAATCGTGAAAGGTGGACTTTTCTGTCTGTTCAGTTACACGTTTGTATTGCAAAATACAAAGGCCTTACATGCCATGGTGGATCGTCCGTGTCACTCACAAGCCTCCGCCTATGTCCAACTGAATCACCATTTCCTGTGGTATTGATGGAAAGAATTAAAGAAAACTAAAGTAAAGTGGCCCCTTATAGTCACGCGTGAACACAGCACAGCACACAGTGAGAACAGTGTGAAATTCCTTCTCAGCATTCAACCCATTCACCAAGTGAAGCAGTGGGCAGTCCGCGATGAAGCGCCCAGGGAGCAGTGTGTGGCATTTTTAAGGTACACTACATTCTCCCTCCCAGGGAAAAGAGACATATTTGTACCTTATTTGTATGGAATTTCCTTAACTAAAGGTACTTGAGGTACTACCCCAGTGAAATCATAGTACTGTGTTTCTTATGCTGTCAGAAAAAGGTACTGTAAAGGTAGATTTAAAGTCTTTTTTCAGGCGAATGGGGCATATTTGTAACCTCACATAACTGTTTAAGATGGAAAAAGTCAATTGGAAGCCATTACAAGGTGGAGGAAGGCAACCTAAAGGCCCTGAAGACATACCCTTGAGGGAAAAACTCCAGTGATGTATGATGTACGCACTTTAGTGACAGTGTGGAGCCAATTTTTCTGAGAGTGTAGAGTGCAGGGAATGTATTCAGAGCTGACAAATGTGGTACCCACTGGATAAAGTGCTAACTTTAACAGCATTGCCAAGTCTGCCATGTGTTGGGGCCCATCACACCCTGCTGGTTTGTTTAGGCAGCATTGATATAGACAGCAAAACATCAATAGAGAGCAAAACATCACAGCCATGCTTAAGATATCAGTGAGCCGCGAGCCAAGAAAAACAGGCACACTTGTGACCATCAGGAACTAGTTATTTTAGGCATTCAATAATGAGTTGTCAAATCCAAGGAAGCGAGCATGATGACGAACGTGAAAAGTGATATCTTTGAATATGATACCCCAACAACTTCATCATGAGGACAACATTGGTCACATTGTGAGAACATCTCTACACTTCACTCTGTTCTTAACATGCAAAAGTAAAAACAAAATCCATTAAATCTTAAGATTATAATTAATAATTAGGGGTGCAATAACATCAGACTATAAACATGATACTGTGAACTTAAGAGAGACCTCATTTATTAAATGGCACTGAAATAAGTTCTAGGTTCTATTTTTCTTTTAACATGAAAAATATATTTTTCCACAATTTTATCTATCACAAGTACTAGTGGTCCGACCTTGGAACAGTTTCGAAAGCACAAAACAAGTGAAGATTAAGAACACTACAACAAAAAAGCTGCTCAAGTGATAAATATGATGAAGCAGTATAAACTGATGAGCTGGTTTACTACTCACCCACTCCATCCTCAGATGAATGGTGTGGATTTAACAGCACCTTTGCATTCTACTCCAAAAAAACCGCACATTTCTCACTCAGAATGACGAATAGTGGCTAAAGACCTGTAAGAAATATAAAGAGTTTATCCAAGCTTTTTGTGTAGTTTTGGTTTCTTTTTGCACAAATCCCCAACAATTCACAAAAAGGTTTGGCCAGCGTTTCACACGATGGGTCAGTGGTACAGTCCCCCGTTCCCTGAGCCACAAAGCAGAAGTGTTTACTCTTTTTTTTTTACAGCCGTACCAAAGCCTAATACTGAACAGCTGACCTATCTCTCCTCACACTCTTTTCTAAAATAGCCGGGTGTCATTATCCATAAAGATAGCAACATCTCACTGTTAGACTTCACAGGGCGAAGCCCATCAACTAACACAGGAGATGGTAAGGCTGGGATTTACTGCTGCCAAAAAGTCTAGCAAGAAATTTGAAACAAATTTGATATTTAAGAAAGCGAACAAGGTTGTTGTGCTCTCCCACAGACTTAAATAAATGAAAGAAAAGGACAGCACTGACTAATATCGTGCTTAGAATTTACGTGATCAAAATCTGTCAGTAGGTTACGTTATTTACCTTCAGGTTCAGGTTACTTACCATAGCACGGTAATCACATTCTAATCACATGCTACCTTTCAAGTTATAATATCTTGACATATTTTAGTTGGTAATTGGAAAATAATTTTAACACTTTCAATAACATTTAGTTACATTTAGTTCCTCATGATATTCAATACAAAGTCTATAGTTTTTCAGAATGCAAAAAAAGGCCGTAAGTCCCACTTTGCTCTGTTCTTATTTGAGATCTTATCTGAAGCTTCAAAGTCTGCATGGAATCATAGCAAACAATATACTGAGCCATGGATTAGTGAAAAGTCCAGATTTTACATTCAAAATTCAGGCTTATTAGGCCTGCAGTGTTTTTATGATGACTGACCCAAACTGTGTATCCATAGTAGCCCAGTTTTTGTGATGTATATAAATCAAGGGATATTAAGGGATCCTTAATGCCATGCTGATACGTCATCACTCAACAGTTCATTATAAACACCCTGTTCATTGTTAGCCCCAATAGATAGCCAGAATGGGAAAAAACTATATTTACGTTTGGGTACTTTTTAAAAATCTTAGTCACTTAAACGTAAACAAAAATATACTTGAACAAAAGTCAAAGTATACTGACATTTAGACTCCCTCAATATGAATGTTTTAAGAAATAATTAAAATATGTAATAGTGTATTATGTGGTGGTATGCAGTGCGGCAACCAGAAGTAAATTGTGGCCATTTTAATTGTACGTTATGAATTTGATTTACATTATGAATTTGATTATATATACATAAATAAATTCAAATGCACAGGAATACAACTGATGGGCAGGAGTAACAAAAAATATTTTGGTATTTTTTAAGGATTTTAATTCCATTCGATGCTTTAAATAAAAAAGTAGTGTAAAGCAAGATTTTTATCATGGAAATATTCAATTTCTGTAATCTTGGAAATATTAAAATGCTTTTTAAAAATTCCAAATTCAAAATAATATTCAAGTACAGTGACAAGGACAAACAACAGATGAAGCATTTAGATTCTGTCTTTTCAGGACTTTTATTTCACTGTAAATGCATCTCCTCCTTTGTGTGGTAGTGACAGCAATCAGATTATTTGCATGCCAGTGCTCCCCCTCCTCTGGAAGGGAGGATGAAGCAAAGCCTTCGTATTTTGTTTTGTTGATCTGTTTGACAGACAAGAGCATGTGTGAGAGAGCTGGTCAGACTACAGCAATCTCTACTTGGTGTACAGAATCAAACATAGTAAATGCTAAATAAATTATAGAAGAAGGTCTATAACATTGCTATCAGTAATACAAGTTCATATACAAATACTAGCATTGCACAAAGGTAAATAATCAAGATAAAAACACTTCACCTGCTTGGACATCACTGCTGCTGGTCTCAGCTAAGGGCCATAATCTGCACTATATGGAATAAAGTACTGGGACACCTGACCATTACACCAACAAGTACTTTAATGACATTGCAATCAAATACATAGACTTAATATGGGGTTGGTCGTCCTTTGCAGCTGTAACAACTTCCACTCTTCTTGGAAGGCTTTTCACAAGACTTTGGAGTTTCTGTGGAAATGTGTGCCCATTCATTCTGTAGAGCATTTATGAGCTCAGGCACTAATGTTGGATGAGAAGGCCTGACTCGCAATCTCTGGTCCAGTTCATCCTCAAGGCGTTGGACTTGTGTGGGCCAGTCAAGTTCTTCCACATTGAACTCATCCAGCCATGTCTTTATGGACCTTGCTTTGTGCACTGGGGCACAGTCATGCTGGAATAGAAAAGGTTGTTCCTAAAACTGTGTCCACAAATTTGGAAGCATGGTGCTGTCCAATTTGTCCTGGAAGTAACGGAGGCCCCAGCCCAAACCCTGAAAAAGGTGTTCCAACAATTTTGTCTATATTGTGTATATACTGTTCACCACTGCATATTTGTGTACACAGTGGCTACATGTGCAGAGCATTGTTCACATACTCTGCACTGGAGAGCTATATGCACTAGGGGGCTGGTCAGAGCCAAAACACCCTCTACTAGCACAAGCAGGTTTTCTTACTTGTGACTTACGGGTACAATGTTCACTTTCCTATTTACTGTGAAAACAAGGCAGAATCAGACACGGACACATTTCTGTAATTTGGAGAATCTGCACAGCAGACACTTAGCCATGTCACACACGTGTATGCTTACATAAAAGAAAGTATTAACAGGTCAACACCAACGTAAAAAACAGCTAGCTAGAATAAAATACTGAGCTTGACTGTTTACTTTCTGGAATTGACCTTTTCATCTCTGCATAACTGCACACCAAAATCATCACACTTGCCTTAAACAACACTATTAGTATCAGGACTTATTTATGTAGTTTCTAACACTGTATGATATGCTGTTATCTATAAAAAAAATGACAAAAATACATTGCATTGCAGTATCACTGATCTTTAGGCCTACATTTTGTGCACACTTCTGTTCATCCTTTAGTTTTGCACTGGACCTAACTTAGGCTTATGTAGCTAACAAATAATGGAAGCTTATCACACCAGTTAGCATTGTGCAAACTGCTTTTCTCAATAATCAAACACTTGGCTCTAGTAGTTAGAAATCGACAAGTGTTGACAAATTCAGGCTTTCAGGTAGCTGCTACTACTATTCTTAGCTTTTCAACATATTTTGTCCATGTTCATAGAGTCACACTTTGAACCACATAAGTCTATTTGAGCTGGTTTCCACAATGCAAATGGTAAACAAAAATGTCCATTATTTGTAGCTCCAGTATAAAATTAAAGAAACTTTGGACACCAAACATATTTTGAGTGATCTGCATTTTGATTTTTTGGAAAGCCTTTGTACACCAATGGAGTCCCAGTGTTCCTCTAATTACTCTTAAAACAATAAACATTTATTCTGATCTGTCTCCTTACAGGTGTGTACAGGTGGACTCTGACACACTAACCCTTCTGGTGATGCAGAGACAGAACGCCTCTTTAAAAATAGCCATATGCTAAAGATCAGTCGCCATGTGTGGATGTGTTGGGTGAAATTAGAACTTGGCAATACAGCTGATCCCAGCACTTAAGCTTCCAGGTACTTGTTTAGAGCCTATCGCAATGAGTTTCACATTTCCTGCAGCCCTGTCTTTCTCCGCCCTTTTGACAAGCGACTTAACGAGTATGCATACAGATCACAAATCAACCTCACATGTGCGCGATTGTGAAAGAAGCAATGCACGCAATAACATCTGTGCTTCTGGAACTAATGTTAAGAAGTACACTCTTCATTCCTCCATCCAAACCCTCAATAATACAACAGTGTTGTTGTACAATCACTCTAAATATATGATGTGAAAAGAGACTGTGCGAATTGTGCTTCCCATGACACTGGAGGCATGTGACTGAAAACAGAGGTGGATGACCTTCAAGGCGTTAAATCAAAAGCGGCTGTTTGCAGCTTGTTGTTTTGAACTGAAACAAATAAAACAAACTTTTGTAAGTCTTTCAATAATCAGTGAAAGTAAAGGTCAAACATCACTAAAACATCACTGATACACATGCCTGCATTTGCAAGTCGTGATACAATCCCTGTCCATTTGTTGGTCTAAGATAATCTCTTAAACCCCAGTCTGGGGGACGTCTCAGTTTCCCGAGACCAATCACAGTTCCACTCGTATGACTGAGGGCACAAAATCCCCCTCTCCTGTTAGTTGACCTTGACTCTAGCCTCAGCCACACGCTGTCTTTTCACTTCTATGTATGGCACAGAGTTAACAACTGCAACCTCTGGTTTGGATTCCTGACAGGAGAAGGCCACTGCAGTGTGTTTGACATTTAGAATTCATTCCAAAGATGTGTGTGTGCTCACAAATTGGCTTTCAGAGGATTAGAACATGCCCTGGTCATCTGGGAATTCCCACGTAACTCTTCCAGGGGTGTATTTCACAAAGTAGGTTTTCTCAGTTAGCCATAGCCAAAAGTCCAGTCCATAAGGAGGAGAGGGTGGGAACATTCCCACTGGAACGTCTTAAATTTTGGGTTACATTACCCAGCTAAAAAAAGAAATCTTTCTTAGGAAATGCCCCCCATAACTGAGTGGGGTTTTTTTTTGCATGTTAGTCTGTAAGCATTTCTGGACATACAGTGCTGTGAAAAAGTATTCCTGATTTCTTATTTTTTTGCATGTTTGTCACACTTAAATGTTTCAGATTATCAAACCAATTTAAATATGAGGCAAAGATAACCCAAGTAAACACAAAATGCAGTTGTTAAGTGATGCTTTTATTTATTAAGGAAAAAAACTATCCAAACTTAGATGGCCCTATGTGAAAGTAATTGCCCCCTTGTAAAACTTTGGTTAATCACATTGTTTGGAAGGCTTAGTGCAATTCCACTAGCCACACCCAGGCCTGATTACTGCCAGACCTGCTGAATCCATTGACAACGATCGAAAAATACACCAGCACGTCATGACTCAACCATAAGAAAGATTTTTTAAGGTATAAGGGGCAGTTACTTTTTCCACATAGGGCCATGTAGGTTTGGATAGTTTTTTTTTCCTTAATAAATCAAATCACTTAAAAACTGCCTTTTGTGTTTACTTGGGTTATCTTTGTCTAGTATTCAAATTTGTTTGATAATCTAAGGTATGACAAACATGCAAAAAAAAAAGAATTCAAGAAGGGGGCAAATACTTTTTCAGAGCACTGTATGTCTCGCTAGAGTGTATGCCCCTGATGACAACCTGAACTAACATTACGTTAGAATGCAGCTGATTGCTGAAAGTTGCTTAAGGGTTAAAATTAGCATGTTTACACTGTCGTATTTGTGGTGTACTTGTGTACTTGTATTCTAATGTGGTTCTTTCTGGTGCCTGTGCACAAACGCAGGCCCTGGAATGACCAGTCAGGTGGAAACACACAGGTTTATTTACAGTGATGAGAGTGAGGGAGTGTGGTGGAAGGGAAAGGGGGTGCAGAACGTACAATGAGAGGCAGTGAATGCTGAAGAGGATCGTAGTAGGAGAGGTCGGTTGGGCTATGTCTCTTCAGTAGCCGCATGACGAGACTTGGCGGGGGTCAGTTTTCTACTCATGTAAAGGACGGGATGCTCCTCCCCATCAAACACTTCTGGCAGAACCGTCCTAAGGCCAGTCTTTGATGCATCAATTTGTAGGATAAAGCTGCAAGTCAGGGTCAGGGCCATTTGCCAATACCCTATAGTCAGAGGTGAGATTTAGCGACTATAATCGCTACTCAACCACTGTGGGCATGGTGTAATAGTCAAAATCTGAAATTTGTTTCAGCCACCTAAAATCATTGCCTAAGCAAATGCTTCTGTCCGGTTTGGAGACCACCACGATGAGTCTGGACCAGGGATCTGGTGGTCATGCAGCATTCTGCTCACCTCCTCCTCAATAGCCTGTTCTACCACCTTGCCGGAGGCGTTTTGATGTGTTGGACCAGTTTCCATGGAAAATACCACCCAGGGTCAGTGTCAAGTTCTCTGCCGGGGCTCCTTAGTTCTTGCTATCAGAACAGGGTAGGCTGATAGAGATGGTACCCCCATTTTCGCAAGTTAATGTGATAAATCTTACTGGCCTGCTGCAGGCATTCACCAGACTGACTCATTCCTCAGAACAGGACTTTGAAAGAAATGAACCCAGTAGAGCCTTGGAGGTTCTTCCCCACTGTAAACATATGGCAATAACGTCCAAATTGTGTCTTCCTCATCAGTGATTTCATGAATGTGAAATTGTATTTGAGCAGTGAGGTTTGTAATGTGAATGCCTGATGTGTCACACCTCAATTACAGGTGAAGCTTCTCGTGGGAGAGGACGATTTCGCCCGCTATGACCGCCTTCTCCTGCAGTCAAGTCTGGACAAGATGGCGGATGTGGTATACTGCCCACGCACGATGTGCTGCATGGCTGTGATGTTAGAGCCAGACACCACCATGGGTCTCTGTCCTTCTTGCCGCTACGCCTTCTGCACTTTGTGCAGACGCGCCTACCACGGCCTGTTCCACTGCTTACCCACAGTCGGTAAGACAGAGCCGTTGCATGTTATGTGACATAAAGTCATGTCTGTTGTTTTGATACTAGCACTGTTTATAGTTTTCTCTGAACCAAAATGTAATCGATCATTGTCAGAACAATGTTTCTGCTGCTTTGCACTGGAGGATGACGTAAATAACCACACCATAAAGCATCTAGTCACAAAAGCCTGCTTAAATTATCTCACATGTGCCTCAGACAATGTCATATTGTTAGAAAATCTGGAATAGGTGTGGTTATGTGGTTTCTGACACCACATGACATGCTGTTATATATGGAAGCAGACAAAATATAGTGCACAGCTATAAACAAAATGTGTGTTGAATTGGGCTTGTGTTGATTAGACTTTCTAATTGGTAAGATAGGAGTTTCCATTACTGCTTGCTAACATCAGCCTCACAGCTTCAGTTTTAAACTAAAGAACATAGACAATGAACGAGTCTTGCCTGATTTGGAGTATAAATTTGTATAATTTCCGTTTCCCTAAACAATAGTTTTTGGTCACCTTCTAGAAAGAACATACAAAATTTCTCTGAGAAAACTGGTCTTAGAATGACATGACCTGCACTGTGTGCTGCTTACATGGTTCTGAGTACATATTTTTAAGTTTCTGATAAAAGTAAACAGGGACATGTGTCATTCCTAGATGAACTTTGCAACCTGAAGGAAGAGTATCTGTCTGCCAGTAAGGAGCAGCAGAAATTTTTGGAGCAGCGCTATGGAAAACATGTTATCCAGCGCTTGTTGGAGGAGTCTTACAGCAGGGAGTGGCTGAAGGACAATTCTAAAAAGTGCCCTTCCTGTGGTACTCACATCCAGGTGAGCCAGAAGCATACAGCAAGATAAATCTGTGTAAATCTAGGTTTTTCCATCACAGAAGAAACTAAATTTGGGGTTTTCAGCAGCAGTCAGTCTTTGAAAAGAGTGAAAATGTCATATTTCAAGATCAAAGTTCTTTAGTTTTACTGTTTTCTTTACTCTGCAGAAGATGGATGGCTGCAATATGATGACCTGCTCTTCTTGCCGTCAGTCATTTTGTTGGCTCTGTCTGGCATCCCTTCCCAAAGGCAAGACTTATGACCACTTCAATGACCCCAAAAACAACTGCTTCCAACAGTACGTGCATTTGGAATTACTTTAAGTAATTTATAAAAATTAAGTAATTTACAAATTTGCATTTTGTAAATTACTTAATCACTCTACAGGCTTTTTGGTAAAACTGTATCAGTTTCATTTCTCACCAAAGCAAAGCTATTGGGGCAGCTGGTGGCCTAGTAGTTAAGGTGTTCGCCCTGAACGTTGTGGGTTTGAGAAAGTTGTGGGTTTGATTCCCAAGACTACTAAGCACCACTGAGGTACTCTTGAGTAAGATACCGTCACCACACACTGCTCCCTGGGCGCTGTGTTCCTGGCTGCCCACGGCTTCACTGGGTGAATTAGTAAAATGCAGAGAAAGAATTTCGTGCTGTGGTGTGTTCACTTACGACACAATGGTCAATTTACACTTTACTTGCTTGCCTGTTCCTCATGTTCCAAAGGATTCCTAGTTGGATTCCTTACTATCATATTACACTGTAAATAGTGAAGTAAGTTTTCAGTTTTCTGAAAGGTTTGTTTGATCCATAATTGGATTCATTGTATGCTGTCACCAATCTTGCTGAGTAGTAATTGAAAATATTTTGATGACTTATCAGTTTTTTAGTCCAAACAATAAACAGGACTTACCTGAACAAACCAAGCCTATATGCACATAAATACACCAATCAGCCATCACATTAAAACCACCTGCCTAATATTGTGTAGACCCCATGTCCGTGCAAAACAGCTTTGACTCCACAAGGTCTTTGAAGATGTGTTGTGGTATTTGGCACGAGGAGGTTAGTAAGTCCAGTGAGTTGGAAGGTTGACCTGAATGGACTGAATTTCTGCATCCAGAACATCCCACAAATGCTCAATCAGATTAAGATCTGAGAAATTTCAAGGCCAGGTCAATATTTTTTGAGGCCAACTCAATATAACTCTTTGTCATGTTCCTCAAACATTTCCGAACAATTTTTGCCGTGCAGCAGGACACATTGCCCTGCTGAAAGGGGTCATTAGGGAACACCATTGCCATGAAGGTGTATGCACCGTGTTTAAGGCAGATGTCCCATATTTCATCCCATAAGAACACCAAACGATGCATGTAATTTTGGAGATAAGCCGACCCAGTTGTCTAGCCATTACAGCTTGGAAAGTTGTTAAGATCATTGTGCTTACTTCCAACACCTAAATTTGGACATAAACTTGACTTTATTTGCTGGTCAATATAACCCACATCTTAAGAGTTGCCATTGTAACTGGATAATCTCTGTTAAATTTGTTTTAACTCATTTAAATTTGTTATTTTTCTTTAGGAGTGCAATAGGTGCAATATTTTTCTTGTGTTCCTGATACATTTTTGTTTGCTTTCCAGATTGTTCCAGGGGCTAGAAGGAAACGATGAATTTGATGATTAAAAAAGTGCCTGTTGCTTGTGGCCTACCATTTTGACTGCCCTTCACCCAGAGCACTTTTTCTATATCTTCCTGCTGTATAGCGTCTGTTGCCCAAAGGAAAGCATCCCTTTACTATATATTTCAACACGCACCATGCCCGTGAATTTGCAAATCAGGATCAGTTTCTTTGTGAAGGACATCTTGATAAACATAAGCCAAGGGTAACAAGCCAAGTGATCCAAGGCTAACAAGCTCGTTTTCTGTTTGAGGAGAATCATTCAGTTATTTCATATCTGGAAATTAACACTGTACATCCTGGTGTTCCTGCTGGTCTCCTGTTTCACTGAAGCAAACCAAGCCAAAGGAAACTAATTTGTTCATTTGTTCACTTGTACAAGGTGAAGACTTGTATATGCATTATATTCTGTGTCATCATTCATATATTGCCACAGTAAATGTACATGTCAGCACCAAAGATCTCTGGCTTTTTATGCTTAATATTTTCAATAATGTGATGTTGATGGACTGACTTCATGCTTCACTGGTGTTGTCTTTAGTTAGCAATGCAGTAAACATGCTTTATATGGCCTGGGGTAGTTTTGCAGAGCAGGGGCTTGTTTCATGATTTTGTTTTAGTTGAACATGCTTGATTAAGTTGAACATACTTTGTGAGCTGACTACTAGAATTTCTCAAAGGCCAGATAGTTAGTCAGATAATTAAGAGCAAACATTCTCTATAATTGGTCTAAAACAGTGTTTTCAACCAGTGACAATGCATCATGATAATGACAACATCATCATAATGTCCATTCCTGGGTTGTAGTAACAGGGTTTTGGGGAAATGATAACACAGAGTCTCATACACACAATGCTCATTGGGGGGTGGGTGGATAGGTACAAAAACCTGCCCCTGTCCTCATTGTAGTGGCACATTCAAAAGCACCACGACCTGCTTTTAATCCCTTTGGCTAGAGTTGCTGACATGGTCTAACCCTTTGGAATGAGCCCTCTCTCTGCTGCAGCCTCGTGCTGTAGGAGGGTGCAGCCACATCTTTCCCATCCAGCCTGCATGCCTGGATTGCTAGCCAAAGCGCCCTACGGTCAGCCAGAAGTGTTTACTGCTTACACTACGGATCGAGGTGAGAGTATTTGGATCTGTAGAGTGCCTCTTGGAATAGTGGCGCTGTCATGCTTAAGTACAGATAAAGGTTACATCACAGATGAATTTTAAAGGAATACTAGTCTTAGAGATTTTAAAAAAATAATTTGAGTTAAAACAGCAGTATGAAGCTAGATGTATGAAAAGTTTAAAGCCTTCAAAAAGTTCGCTCATGAAGAGCTTGAAGAAATAAGTGGAATTCCCTTGTAAGTTGTGCTTATAAGACATTTTAGTTTATCTAATTGAAAAGTGCACCCTTGTCAGATTTTAGAATGTATGTTAATTCATAAAATAATTCATGTAAAGTTTTATGGTAGTTGTGAAATAACGCCAACATTTTGATAAGCTCTGTCCTGACTGGTTTTGTTTCTTTGATTCTGTATGTGGGCCTCTTTGTTCTATTTAAGAGTTACCAACTTAAAAGAAACTGAATTTTGTGTCCACATACAGGTTACCATTTAAGGGGTTAACTTGGGTTCCAAGCCATTTGTCACAAACAGAGATGTTCTATTGATAAATTGTGTTAATCACTTTTCTCTACTTGACAGGTTTGTTTTCATACTTTGGAATCTGTAGAGACTTGGATAGACACTATGATTGAAAGTGACCGAGAGCTCTCAGCTATGGTACAGGAGCTTTGGGACAATGATGTCAATCGCCTGAAGCCTGGGACAGATTATCGCATATCTCTGCAAGTAATAACCCCTCAAAGTGTCATTTTTTACAGCGTTAACGTTATAGAAGACCACACTTCCTTCTTCTTTGGAAACAAATTGAAAATGGGTGATTTTTGTACATTTGTTGCTTGATTTGCCTGCCACTAAGATTGAGAGGTCAAAGAGACTAAATTATTGTATCTTTTAGCAATCACACAAGGAGCACCACTATAACAAAGGTTCTTGTTGCTTCTTGTTCAGAATCGCAGAATAAGATAAACCTTTATTACTCCCACAGGAATATTAGGTTTCTTAAGATTGTTTCCATAATTTAACAAATTGGTTTGTCCAAGCACAATAGGGACATTGTTCTTTGAGAAATGTCATCTCATCTGTTTCTGGAACCAGTTAGAACCATCTTGATTATTTTCATGGTCTACATTGCACTTAGTGGAGTCTTCCAAACACACTTGATCTAACCAATGAACTCATTGGCTAAAAGTGAATATTCAAGAGCAGATAAAACACTGAAATGAGCAGAGCGGATGGTCCAAGGTTGGGAACTCCAGACTGTATTATTTGTTAAATATAAGATGCGTTGCCATCCTAGTCAATGTTGATTGTCACAAAGGCAATGAATGCAGCATAAAGGGCCATTAACCCAGTCATATCAAGCACAATTGATTGTATCATTTAAAAGACAATATTATTGTTTTTCTGTAATCCTCCCTAAAAACTAGTCCTGTCACTACTCTTAAGATTTGACTGACAGCTAATAACTGTTTAAATATTAGTGTCGTTCTTTTTGTTAATTTCATTTTTTGTTCCTTTTTTTTTTTTCAACTCTTGGCAATTTTAACCCAAGACTCAGGGGCAGGTTGGTTATCTGTATTCCTAGCTATCATTACTTAGCTGGAAACACTATGACAACTATACTAACATAAAACAACGCTGTTTTGTACTCGCATCATGTGGAGTTAATTAAAGCTTACATTTGTCTTGAGACTGTGCGAGCATTGGTTGCTTGGCTAACAAATAAGGAAACATTGCATAGCTAACCTCTAAACATAGTAGAGAATCAAGGTAGAAGACATATTTCAGTGAGAGTGTCTGTTAGTATTTAATTGCCTCTACCAAACTGATCAGCTTCACATTCTGCTTGTTGCTTATTTCTCAGCTAGCTCAGACCAGTACCTTGTTTCACTCAAATAGATACTGAAATGATGAAGGAAGATGCAAAAGTTTATACTTCACACTGACTGGGACAGGCACATCAAAAACCAGTGAACTGACTGTAGCGAGCTCCTCTGCCTCTCCTCTTTTTCACAGGGCAAAGCTGGTAACCTGACCGTCATGAACAATGGTAACAACGCAGCTGGCTCACCGTTGTTCACATACGTTGATGAAACCATTTTCAAAAAAGAGACATTCTTGGGTAAAAGGAAAAAATGTCTACTTTTTTCATCTTCTTCATCTCCTCTTTCTTCTTTTTCTTCTTCTTAAAAAAATCAAGTGTATCATATAATCATGTAAAACTTGTAAATATTTGATCAGAACATTCATCAGTGCAGTGTGTTGGATAATGTGTCTTTCATCTTGAAGAATACTGTTGCAGGTAATGATGGAGAAACAAAAATATAGTAGTAAAAAATCTCACCTTTTGAATAATTTACTTTTCAGCTTTTATTTCACTTCTGGACAATTATGAGAGTGATACTGGTGAGCCAGAAGTTGTGACTCCAGAGGAGGAGGCAGAGAATCACAAGTTTCTGGACTCCATTGTGAAGACTCCTGCAATGAAGGTGATAAACGGCCTGACAGGTGTTGGTGGCCGAAACAGGGAGCTTTTTAGTTAGATTTTGTTAGGTATTAAGGGGGGGATTTCAATAATTTTTAGTGGGGGTGATAGGAATCAGGTGTCTGATGCATACATTAAATTGTTATACACTGCTTGAAGTCTAAAACATTGCTTTATAATTGTATTAAGATCAAAACATGTTTTAAGTGGCTAATACGTATTGTAAGCTCATACCCAACCAATTATGATTGTGCCTAAATCATACACTTTCCTCAGACTGAGTATTACATTGTCTTGAATAGATTTTTTGCTGAATTACCCCTATATTATTTATAATTTTTGTCATATGTTGTCTTATTCTTGACAAATCTTTTTACTTGTGTTACAAATGTAAGAAAAATTCACGTTCAGTGACATGCATATCTACACTGCTTGCCACAGAAAGCTGCTTTTGAAACCTTGACTTGTCTTGTATATGTTGATTTCACTTGCTTCAGATTGTCCATAAATATTTAGTGGACAAAAAGCTTTCCCCAGAGGACATGGCTGAGTTCAAAAAGCAGCTGTACCGCATCTGGTTTGAGTTGTACGCCAGGAGAGGATCTAGCAGGTACGTACAAAAACCATGTCCATCAGATGCTGCTTACAGTGATCGTTAGGTAATTTTTAATTTATCATCATCACCAAGATCCTCGTTTGGTCCTTATAGCTGGAGAAATGCTCATGATACACTCCAGATGTCCTCCAGAAGTTTCTAAGATTTTGTATTGTGAAGATACTTCTGCACATTTTAATGCACATTTACTGTTTATTTGCTGAATTTTACAGAAAAATAATGAGACCTGTGCAAAAGCCTAGTCATTCTTCCACATCTATTGGAAAAATTGTGCACTAAAATAAAAGTTACGTTCTGTGTAGAGGATATGTATCTGTTTTCAGCAAGAAAATCAGCAAAATGTCATTTTAGCTGAGGAGTGTTCAGACATGTAAGTGTGAATGTAATGGAGTGACTGTCATGGAAAACTTCTGAAGGTGCTTTCTTCCATTATTTTAATCACAGAAATATAAAACTCTGGCCTCACAACAAGTTGATTTGAAACAACCCGGTCATGAAATCTCCATGATTTATTTGTTTTGGTATGACTGTAGTATACTTTTAAAATGTACCGGAAACACAAAAGTGACTGAAGCACTTACTTCCACATTAGCCGAGTATAGACATGACCTTTAAAAATAGCCATAAAACTTAAAAAATAAAAAAAAAGAATAATTATGAAGTTTTGGTCTGTTGGTGAAACATCACAACAGCCTCATTTCTTATGTTCACCTCACTCTCTATTCTAGACCAGATTCTTCAGGGTTTGAGCATGTCTTTGTGGGTGAAACTAGAGGTGGACGTACCGTCATTGGTTTCCACAACTGGATTCAGCTGTACTTGCAGGAGAAGCTTGGACATATTGACTACAAAGGATACAGTGTGAACGCAAACTCCCCTCAGGTAGGCTTCTAGAGGCTAACAAGGATAGTTCAAAGATATTGAGTTAGTAGTTATGAGAAATTTAGATCTTCTTAGCCACAGCTATACAGATATTAACGTTTTGCCTCATTAAGCTGATTCAACTCATCAAGTAATTCTAGTTGGCAGCTTGATGTTGTAATCTGTAGTGTCATTGCCTCAGTATTTTACACCTTTACTGTCCTGGGACAACATTATAGCACACTTTCCTTCTGTGCTGTGATGTATTTCCTAGAGACACACTGTAGAGACTTCTATCAGGGAGGGTTACCTAAATAGCTGCACAGTCTTGTTAGATGATAGGAGGGGGGAAATACTGGAAATGTTATTGGTAATACTGCCTATTGGTGCACCGTGACGTAATCAAAAATCAGAAGACGATTGAAAAGTGGGACAATACATTTTAAAGGCTCATCACAGAAAAACAATGTTTTTTCATGTTAGCTGAAATCCTAAAATCACATTTGGCTTTCACATTTCCAGTGCTGTCAGCCAAAGTCATGATTAAAATAGTTAACATTATGGGTCATTAATGGCATTTAAAGCACCCATATAAAACATTGTTTATTGTTAAAACATTTATTTATTTCCTAGAAGTCCACTTATGATGTTTATATGGTTTTATGTACCAAAACAGTCATATTTAATTTCCAGCTCATATTTCTATTTGATCTAAACAAATTGTTTTTGTAACTGTGCCTTTAAGATCAATATGAGTAAATGACAACTTTTCTAATTGGCTGCTCTGTCGAATTCAAAAAGCAGTCTGGGTTGAAATACCTCTTTATCATGAACTTAGGGGTTGGAGATTAATACATTGGATTTTGTGAAATCATGAAAACAGTGAATTAAAAATGTGCTATTTTTGCTGCTTCATTTTCATATACGGACCTTGAAGGTTAAGGAGTGAACAGTGTGTTTTGAAACATATATAGCTTTAATGTGATAGTTCAGCTAAGAATGTAATGTACACCATTTCCCCCTTAAAACGAAAATAGTCGAAAGGTCAAAGTTTCCTTCTTTACTTTTGCTCTGCTAAAGAAGCTAAGAAGTCATGGAAATCTAAGAAGTAATGGAAATTAATATGCAACATGCAAATTGATCACAGACAATGCATCATTTTAAAGGAAATGACAAAACATCAAAATAAGAGAAACGATGCAGTGTTTACAGAACTTGAATAATTCAAAGAAAACAAATCTCTCGTTC
>JBBJLS010000082.1:26412396-26423358 GCA_037577275.1 Bryconaethiops microstoma | reverse complement strand
CGAAAGGAAGACACACACACACACACACACACACACACACACACACACACACACACACACAAACAAACAACAACAAAATTTCCCTGCAGTATTTACTCAGTGCAACTTATAACATCCAAGTGAAAGATATTATAATAACAGTTTGGGAGAAAAAAATCACTGAGATAAAGATCACCCCCCCTCATAAAAATGATCTGGTATAACTAATCACTTTCTCCACTGCATGCCAAGCTAAATTCCTTCCATTTGTGATCAACTGTAATTGTTTTGATTAGTTTAACATAAAACAGCTATTCCTGGAGCATTCCAGTGCTTGGGATTGCAATTGGAAAAGAAAATTCAATTAAATAAGCACTGTCAAAAGATCTCAGTTGTAGACAGGCACAAGTCAGGATATAGATACAAAAATGTAGCAAGGCTTTATCAAACCTTAGGAGCATAAAAAAGTCTATAAGAGGTGGAAAGTGTTTGGTACCGCTTAGACCCTCTCTGGATCAGGCCATCTCTCCAAACTGGTTGGAAGACAGAGGAGGAAACTGGTCAGAGAGGCTACCACAAGGCCTGTGGCAACTTTGAAGCAGTTACAGGAATTTATGGTAAAGAGTGGTCATTGTGTGCATGTGATAACAATAAAAGTGCTTCACAAATGTGTCTTGACAGGTGTTATGGTCAGATGAGACCAAAATCGAACTATTTGGCCTCTACACCAAATGGTACATCTGGCAGAAAGCCAATATAGCTTGCCATCCAAGGAACACCATAATTACTGTAAAGCATGGAAATGGTAGCATCATGGTGTGGGATTGTTTTTCTGCAGCCGGGACTGGGGCACTTGTCAGGATAGAAGGTAAAATGTATGGGGCAAAATAGCCTCAAATTCTTGAAGAAAACCTGCTGCCCTCTGCCAGAAAGTTGTCAATGGGAAGAATGTTCATCTTCCAACATGACAGTTAACCAAAGCACACAGCAAAATTGTAAGAATGCCTGTTGAAGCTTATTGAAAATCTGTGGAATGACTAAGATTGCAGTCTACCAAAAGTCAACATTCAATTTGACTGAGTTTGAACAGTTCTGTTAAGAAGAGGGGACATATATTGCAGTTTAGAAAGTTGGTAGAGTATCCCAACAGACTTTGCACAAAGTACTGTCACAGTGGGATGATCCTTTCGCTATCTATCTGGCTCTTTTTTAATTTATTTTTTCTGAACTGTTAAATTCAACTCAATTCAAGGTAGTGGCCTGGGACCACAATGGTGATCAGTTGGACTAGACAGATGTGCAGCGGTTCCCATTGGAAAAAACAGAGAACAGTTAACTGTTGCTATCATACTTTTCACTTGGATGTTGGAAATTTCAAGGAGTATGTTGGAAATTTCATGTCTTCATTTCAGGCTGGAATCAGGTATAAAAGTGATAGTGTTTCTCTTATATATTTTGTTTATCTAATATTTTTTCATACATGTGATAGTAATACTTTGTATGTGCTGTGTATTTTCATTTTATTTATTTATTTTTGTGTGTGTGTGTGTTTATGTTTGTTTGTCAGATATGGGGATGCTGACTCATTTTATGGGGCATTTATTAACACTGTCTGCAAAAAAGCTAACTCTTCTAGAAGGAAAAACACTAAGAGAAGGGGAGGAGTATTACCGCCACTTGTGTTCCCCACCATATTGGCTTCCTTAGACCTTTTTACCAGCAGAAAATGAAAGTACATTGGGGTTTTCTGCAGTACTGTTTCTGCTGCTAGTTGCGCATGCGCACCCACATGTGGGCCACAGATTTCTGACAATCTTAGGCGCCTGCACTCAATCATGCATGAGAAAAATACATGGGCCGGCCATGCCTGGGCAGCTGGGTGAGGTGGGTGTGTGGGAAGAGAGGAAGCCTGTCGAAGTTGGCTATTAGAGGAAGTGCATGCGCCAATAAGTGCAGATCAGGCTGCTAATTTAGCACCTCCTGTTGCCCTCCTTCCCAGTCTGTATGTAATTTCCCCTCTTTCTCCCAGGAGGAAATACACACACACACACACACACACCCTACACTCCCTTTGGAGCCACGCATAAAGACAAGGGACACCATTTTTGTCTTAAAGGAAAAAACATACTGAGTAAACGCCAACGCACCATGCTTCTATTATACAATTGTCAAATTAGGATATCAGGCTTAATTAATGCTGAGTTCCACAGCACGCTTTATTCTTATTATGGAAGCAATTAATTATCGACAAGGTTTAAAGAGCCCTATTTGCACTTGCACAGCATAAGGTCCACCCAATGAGACTCTTATGTCTCCGGTCCTGGTGAGATGATGTCCAGCAAGGTTTTGATGATTTCACTGCTGATTCAACGCAGCAGTTCATTTCCACGTTTGATTGGTTGTAAAAGTAGGCATATCTCCAAACTCTGGTGGCGCTGTTTGGGCAAATTGTCCTCCCATAGCACATTTATAGGTAACTACAAAATTATAAGTAGGATATTTTCATACCTTGGAGCACGTTATAAGGAATTCTTACAGTAATAAATAAATTGGTAGCATATTGATACTCTAAATAACCTTATCAAAGGGGAAATAATCACATTAAGGCGAGTTAGCATGTTGAAATTTTAATTAAGCAAAATGAAATATTACAAAATCTAAGTTACTATTGTATACTTATTCATTTTATATGCATGTGCAGTAAAACTGGTCCCACCTGGACAGGAATGAAAGAACCCTGTCTAACACACTTGTGCTTACATATTGACTTTAGAATCAATCACATATCTTTAAATGTTGTCAGTATATTACAAAAATAAATAAAAACATTGTAATATACATATAGCATACAAAATTTTCTTTAGTATTTCATATTTTGTGTATGGGAGTACAAAAAGAAACCCACCTGAAGTGAATATAACATGATCCATGGCTGGGTCTTATGGGTCCCATATCCTCGCTCACACTTTACTGCAAGACTTTCAAAACTCAATGTTTTCTGTCCTCAGCCATATATACACATGTGAACGATCATGTGCTTGGTATGGCTAGGGAACTTTCTGGGGCTTAATTTGGCAGGCAAATCAGCCACGTTTTGGGCTCAGGTTTGGCTCTTGAGTGTGGTGATTGATTCGGGACCTGAGGTGCTACAAGCCGCTGACGGCCTGGATAAATTAGACTGGCCTGGCGGCTGTCTAATGAGACCCGATTTATTTAAGCAGGCTGAAACAAGCGTGAAAAATAAGCTACCTCATCCTGAGGTGTCAAATCGATTCAGCATCACAATGCAATCAAACACTCTGACACACACGTATGGTACACGCATGCGCACCGGAGGGGCTCGATTGTTTAATTGGATCAGAATAATAGAAATCATGTGATAGCCTGGAGACTCATACTGCATCATACTAGAAGATAATAATGAAAAAATGTTTTCACTATGTTTGTAGGTCCCTCCTGTTAATGTGAATGATAAGAACATCAGTAAATTACCCTTGTCCTGGAAGCACACTGCCCTGTATATTTGAATGTTTTCACTGCTCCCAACACAACCAATCCAACTAATCAGCTCATTAACAGCTCCTCTTGCTGAGTTAAATTAGGTGTGTTAAGGTGGGATACCACTTTAGAAACCGAGGGCACACTGATGTTTATTTCTACTTATATGTAAGAAGCCACCCTTGACAACTGTTGACAAGAACAGCTTTCTGTCAGCCCAAAGACCATCAGCGGTCCAACAAGCCCAAATTTCCAACATGCTTACTATTTTTCAGGTGATATTTTTATCTGCAGGTTTAAAATAAAGGTATTTAAATTATTCTTGGCTTTAGTTTCATTTAACCCCAAATTTTATTCACCCTGGACATGTCCAGATAAAGCTCAAAAGTTCTGTTTATGTCTAGTCCCATAAGATTTTAAAGTGCCATGTGAATAGTCTGCAAAGTCTACAAGCAATAAAGGAAAATGTCCTTCGACACTTTGAGCATAATTATCAAACAAATGTGGCCTTTCTGAGAGCACCACCTTAATTTACACAGTATCCTTGCCAAAAAAAGTTGACAAAAGAAAAAAATCTTCCTTGACAACGAAGCTAGCAACCCAATTCTTTCGTTTAACAGCTTTGACTCTCTCTCTCTCTCTCTCTCTCTCTCTCTCTCTCTCTCTCTCTCTCTCTCTCTCTCACACACACACACACACAGAGATATATTAGTATTACATATGTGCTCACACTTATGTTTTACTGCGTGCACTAATCCCAGATATCTATTTAATATTTCCATCTGTTGTATTTTCATATTTATTCATTAAATGGCAGGAAGCAAAGCCTTCTTCTTGTGTGTCGAGAATTAATGGAAAAAGGCATAACTGTTAAATCGTAAAAAATGGAATTAAGGCGTTTAAATATGATGCCTGCAAACATTTTTTAAAGCTTGGGATAAATTGAAATGTTCAGCTGGTATGGCATGTTTTTGTTTCAAATAATTCAATGGGTGTCTCGCTGCGATAAAAGATTATTCCAAATTCTATTATATGAATGTGTAACACCTTCTTTCTTCACTCTGAACTCCTGCTAACCCAACTTTTTTCTGACCACCCACCTTACAGTTTTACATAAAACAACATAGAAAAGACCAAAATAGAAGAAAAACATGTGGCAAGGGACTTGTTCGAAAGAAATCTCCTCCATATATCCTTGTCGATGGCATCTTGGTGTGACGGTCTCACACCCATGATTTTAAACCTTCGACTTCATTCTGTTATTATTACCTGACAATGTGTTTCATTATAAGCCTCACGATTTCAAAGAATTACTCGCAGGATGATGACCATACTCATACACAAATGTATACACACACACAGGTCTATTGATTTATATGAAAGTTCCATATATTATTTCTAATGTTGGGCAACGATTAAAATTTTTAATCGCGATTCATCATATGGTTCTCTGCAATTAATTGGTATTGTACAATTGTTATATGCAAAATTAAATAATAAATTCAAAAGTAGTGTATTAGGTAGTTTTATTTTGAAAATACTGCTATATGAACAAAAGTGTAATAACATTTTAAACAAATAAGGTGCTTTTTAACAGCAGTGTTCCCTTTAACACCTTATTGCAAAAAAGCACCTTTAGTTGCAGTTAAAATGTTTCTTGTAAATCTCAACTTATAAAACCAAACCTATTTCCCACTGCAGTTCATTCACGTTTGTTTGTTATAGAAAAACAAGTTACACTTAGAGTCCAGAGCATGGGGGGCAAAACCATTATAGCAGCTGCAAAGGGGGATCAACTCCATATAAAAGTCTATGTATCTGAATGAATGCAGTGTCATTGAAGTCCCTGTTGGTGTAGTAGGACGTCTGACACCTGCTAAAACCAGCCGAGACCTAAAGCGCTGTGTGCTGTGCTTGCTAACAAGCAAAAAAAAAGCAACCAACTTTCAAAATAAAAGGACTAAAAGAAAACTTGCATTAGTATCGTGTGAACGCATTATTTACTTAACACTGACAATTATTTTATCACGCGTTAAGTAAATAGTGCGTTAACGTGATAATAATGAGTTAACATGCCCAGCCCTAATTATTTCTTTTTCAGACCTTTTCATGGACCACATGTTTTTATTTAGTTCCCTGAGACAAAGGACAAGAACAATATAAAAATATAAACTATAAAAGTCAAGTAAAAACTCTGCAGAAACACTATGTACAAAATACACTATGATATAAACAAAAATGCTGGGGTATAAATACAATAGATAACACAAATAATGGTTTGATGTTGTTCTCTATACTAAGTGTGTTATTGCACGTCATAGATTTGTGTTAGATAAAGTTTTAGATAAGTAACATGGACATAAGTAATGAGCATGGGTGCCAGAACCATTATAAGGAAATTATCATTATAATTAAATCATAATAATATTAATAGGTAGGTTGCACTAGAGAATATACATAGGAGGCAACTGGAGAAGGCATAGCTGGAACAGGGCATTCAGAATCAGAATCAGAAAACTTTACTGATCCTAATGCTAATGCCATGACTGCACAGTCCCACAGAGACACAAAGACAATATAAAATATAATATAAATTCAAAATAAATCTCTAGAAAGTACCATATACAATATGCTGCATACACAAAATGCTGTGGTCTGTGAGAGTTGGATATAAATACTACACATAATTAAATGAAATTAGTGCTGGAGTAATTTACTCGTTAACACAAATAGTGGTTTGAAGTTGCACTCTATACTGCATCCGTTATTGCACGCAATAGTGAAATATATGATATTGCACATGTTAAGACTACTGCATCTTTATGATATTACACATAATGATAATGATTTAGCACACAATAAGAAATACCACACCTGAGTTGCTGCAGGTTATTGCACAGATTATTGTGTGGGTGTGTGACAGTTCCCAATGGAGTAAATGTGTCATTCCAAAAAGCCCTTTATTGGCACCTATATTTTTAGAGGGTACATGCCTCAGAACAGGATGATTAAGGTTTGATCACCAAAAGGATTGATGATTATGGCAATGGCTTTGTTTAGCTGATCATAGATGGATGTAGCTGATGTCCTGGTGCAGAAAGCATAGGGAGAAGTGGCAGATTGGCACTGTGAGAAAGGGCTATCTTTATTCTGTGCCAGGGGAGCGCCAAGGCAGGACGGGGCAGCCATGCCAGCCCTCATACACACATCCGCGATACCAACAGCCTCATTCCCACTGCCAGAACACTACGCTTCAGTGATCTCAGGAAGAGAGGAGAGAAAGAGAAGGGGCATGGAGGAGAAAGAGGGTCTACAGCAAGAGATTAATGACTACTGTAATCCACTAGTGAAAGATGGTTGAGAGTTGCATAAAATCGGAGTAGAGCAAATCATCAGCTGGCAAATCGCAAAAAACAAGCATTTAATTACAACCAGTTCAGCGGACATTCAGGGTAAATAAAGCAGGAAATGCTCATATTTTTATATTTTTACAAATCTTTTACAAAAGAGAAACAGGATGATGAACCCAGGATGAAATGATCAGTTCACAACATCTAATACTATGACTATTTAGAATGCGTTTTTCTTGCAAATGAGACTAAAATTAAATGAAACATGGACTGATTATATGCTTTGGGAAAGTGTAGTTGGACTGATTCACGATGGAATTGTCCCATAACCACAAATGATATGGAGTCTACAGCCAAGCAGGTAAAATCCAAAAACAGAAATTAAATGAAAAAGGATGACAGTACTTGGAAATATTAAATGAAAATGTATTGACAGGAAACTGAATATATGTATGGTGTTATAATCTCTGGCAGTTTCTTAACACTTGTAGCATGTGTACATAATTGGGAAATACTTAAGAACCCCTGCATTTTGTGTTAAGAACCCCTGAATTTTGTAGAGGTTTAAACTTTAACATTGGTGGTAATGATGATCTGACAAGGCCAGATGTCTTATGTAAATCAATTGAAAATAGTCACGAGGAGATTTTAACCATAATGGTTATCAAAACATTGGCTATTGACTTTTGCTATTATATCTGAATGGTGTGGAACACTGTACATCTGCTCATTGCTCTTGTGCTAGCCATTGCTCTTGTTTTGTTGTATATTTTAACAAAAACAATTAAATTTTACATGACTATCCATTTATAGCCTCCTTTATCCCCGATTGTCTGCCATGTATTATGACTCAGTGAATAAGCAGTTTGGGCTGAAACACTCAACATATTTAGACAGGAATAAACTTCTGTAGACCAAATATAAATCACATATATGTCATATGTTTTGAATTTTGACAGTGTTTATGGCTTATATCCAACATTTATATAAAAAAATTGGGGAAAATTCAGTTTTCCATGATATGGAATTGTATAATACAAAGTCACACAGCTGTTCATGTCAGTGTAAAAGCATTTTATGTAAATGATCAAAAGAAAGAATTTCATGAAGTGAAAAAAGGGTTAAAAAAAAGCCCCTCACTGACATGTCATGTCGTATTTTACCAATGGCTGAAAGTGATTTTAATAAATAAAAAAAGGAGTTATATTCCAAAGTCCGGGCTAAGAATCATTTGAGAACCTTTATTTTTAAGTCTGTAGATTCAGATCGAAAATGCTTTGTAATTATTGTTTTGCTTGCTATTTTTAGCACTATGTCTGCTTGTTTAGTAGGCATTCCTCATCTAATGAAAGCAAGAACTATTTTAAACATAAATCACATCCCAATTAATTAGTTTTAATTTTGGTGTAAATGCGCCAAAGTGCCTGTTAAATAGAGGATGAGGCATGTTAAAAATGTGCCGAAGGAAAACACAACGCAAACACACACACACACACACACACACACACACACGCACACACACAGGGAATGGTAAATAAACAGCTTAAGCTTGCTTTTCGGTGGAATGGGCAACAGACTCCCTTGGTGGCACCCGGGAACCATAATCTGGCGTAAATAATGACATCTCTCTTCACAGCCGCAAGCTTTAGCCAAATTAAGACGGACACACATAGACAGTGGACACACACACACAGAGCAAGCTCAAGCCAGTTTTGCTAATTATTTACTTTGGGCTAGTCCACACTGACCCGTTGGCCACACCAGTGCTTGCCAACACCAGCAGAGACGCACCAGTCCAACGTCTGCTGGGAGGCAGAGAGAGAGAGAGATAGCGAGAGAGAGACAGAAAGAGAGAAAGAGAGAGAGATGAGATAAAAAGTGAGATGTCTGTCAGATCACTGGATCCCATGCATAGACTATAAGGGTGAAGCTGTGACTTTCATCAAATATATCCCGAATTTTTGACTATTGCAACACTTTCCTTCATTAGAATGCTCCAGCTCATTCAAAACGCTGCTGCCAGAGTTCTAACCAAAACCTCAGATCCTTACACTGGCTCCCGGATTGATACAGAATTGATTTCAAAGTATTACTAATTGTGTACAAGTCTCTCAAGGGTTTGGTCCCTAAATACATCTCTGAGATGTTTGATGTAAATAATCCTGGTAGGCCCCTTAGATCTGCAGGAGCTGGTCAGCTAGTAGTGAAAAGAGCTGAAACTAAACATGGTGAAATGGCGTTTAGTCACTATGTTTCTAGCTGCTGGAATGAACTCCCCATCAAAATATGATCTGCTCCAACTGTAGACAGCTTTAAAAAGTTGCTAAAAACCTTACTGTTCTCCTCCGCCTTCTTTTAAATATTAACACTTCTATTGCACTTTCAGTTTAGTTTTATTGGTTTCTATGTATGCTTTTATGTATTTTATTTTATTTGTTATATTATTTCTGTAAAGCACATTGAATGACCTTTGTGTATGATAAAGTGCTATATAAATAAACCTGAGTTGACTCTTTTTGACCCTCTATCAAGGACTCTCTTAGTAACACAACACTGGGAGGGTAAAAACTAACATGCTCCATGTGAAGCTCTTTTCAGATTCGTACAAACATAATGTCATTGGACAGCTTAACACGCTTGGAGAAGAACACCAGACACCAATTTGTTACATCAGCTAACAGACAACCATGTTGGTGGGTAGAATTATGGTCATTGTTCATTCAAAGTTAAGGGCAGCTGGGTTATCAAATGGAGTGAAAAAAAAACTTTTGGATTCAAAGAAAAAGTGATGGTTAAGTTTAAAAACCCAAAATCATAGGAAATTAAAAACACATCAATAAAACTTGACGTGTGCACCAGTTAGGCATAACATAACATGCACTTATAGCATAGTACTGTTATCTGGGCATACACTGACATGACCTGAAAATGAATGGATTCTCAAGCAGCTGAACAGACGCTTTTAGCAACATTGTTAGCCAAATTAAGACGGACACACACATAGACAGTGGACACACACACACAGAGCAAGCTCAAGCCAGTTTTGCTAATTATTTACTTTGGGCTAGTCCACACTGACCCGTTGGCCACACCAGTGCCTGCCAACACCAGCAGAGACGCACCAGTCCAACGTCTGCTGGGAGGCAGAGATGGAGTGAAAAGAAACAATGTTGCAGACACTTACAGCAACATTGTTTTTTTGTTGATGAATTCTGTTTGATTTGATGGTGCATGTTAGGAACCTTCAGATAATGCCAAGTTTCTACATCAGTGAAATCACATGGAGGTTCTTGACCTTCACACATCTCATTGTTCCCTCTCTCACCTGGAGACCGCTGGGAGCACTGTGAGAATCATGTTCTTTGATTTCTCCAGTGCTTTCAACACAATCCTTCCCACAATCCTGAGGGACAAGCTGGAGTACACAAGAGTGGAACATCACCTCACAACATGGATCCTGAACTACCGTACATGAAAACCCAGGGCTGTGTGTCAGACAGGGTTGTCTGCAGTACGGGCCCCCACAGTTCTGGCACCGTTCCTCCTCATCAGCCACACTACAGACTTCTCCTACAACTCCATCAACTGCTTATTGCAAAAGTTCTCTGACGACTCAGCAATATTCAGTCTCATCACTGATGGGGATGACAGGGAGAACAGAGAACTGACCAGGGACTTTATGGACTGGTGCTAGCAGAACTACCTCCAGATCAACACTGGAAAAACCAAGGAGCTGGTGGTAGTGTTCCGCAGGTACTAACTTCCTCCACTTCAACCACTAAATATCCAGCATATGGACATTGAGGCTGTGGAGAGCTACAAGTACCTTGGTGTTCATCTGAACAATAAACTGGACTGGACTCACAACACAAATGTTCTCTGCAAAAAAAAAAACAGCTGAGCAGGCTCTACCTGCTGCGGAGGCTCAGGTCTTTTGGAGTGCAGGGGCCACTCCTGAAGACCTATTATGACTGCATAGTTGCATCAGCCATCTTTAACGGTGTGGTCTGCTGGTGCAGCAGCATCTCTGCTGGGGACAGAAAGAGACTGAACAGGGACAGCTCTGTTCTAGGATGCCCTCTGGACCCAGTGGACTGACAAGAGAATGGTGGCTCAGCTGTCATCCCCACGCCAT
>JBBJLS010000082.1:26374532-26390094 GCA_037577275.1 Bryconaethiops microstoma | reverse complement strand
ATTTTATTTTATTCTATTAACTTTGTACTGTCCACTCTCTGCCGTTACTAAATCGAATTTCCCACTTGTGGGACTAAAAAGGTTTATCTTATCTTATCTCTTATTTTCAGAGCGAAGTCTGATAGGCGCACACTGTGGCATAGATATAATGATCAGTGACAGTCAGCTACCACTGTTTCTTCAAAAATGCTTAGCATATGATTATTATATGCTAATTATACCAATATCATATATCATATCATGCAATATACAACTTCATCACAAAAACTGTATGTGTGAGTGAAAAACTAAACACAGATTTGTTATCAGCATGAAAAACCCACATAAACTTATCTCTGATGATTTCGACCTGTTGACCTGTATTATTCATGTGTGTGAGTGTGGCCATGTACTTATATGTCTTTATGGTAATGTGATTGGAATACAGAAAAAGAGTGTAGAAACAGGGACAATTCTTCTGGTTCAGTGAAAAATTAAAAGGACGGAAGCTGAGGTTAAGCCAAGGGATATTGTTCTGTGTGTGTGTGTGTGTGTGTGTGTGTGTGTGTGTGCCTTCTGGTGTTTGTCCCCTGGAAAACCATTTCTTCCTGTTTACCTTATACTATATCTAATCCTAACAAGTACACTCAAATACACAAGGGATAATCTTGTTAGAAGTGTAAGTGGTCTAGTTCTCCCTGTCAGAAGTTCAGAGGTCAAATAAATAGGTGATCTCAGGAGTCTTATCTGGAGTGTGCAGTAAAGACTGCACACTCCAGACACAAACAAAATAGACACAGACTTAGCATCAAAGAAACAATGGAGAAAAGCATGCGAATGAAGCAAAGAGTGAAGGTGGTTTAGGGCATGTTCTCTCTCTCTCTCTCTTTCTCATCACCCATTTTTGATGAATGTATGTAGTATGTAGTCTGGTGCAAACATTCTATTTACACACTAGTGGAATATAAACAATACAAAATACAAATATATTCGATGTGTGTGTATGTATGTATGTATGTATGTATATATATATATATATATATATATAAACATACATCTATATGTGTTTATGTGTGTGTTTGAAATTATAATCAGCTAAAAAATGATTCATAGGTACTAGAAAAATTTTACAATTTTAGGTCGATATGTTAAGAAAATAGAAATTTAAAAATAAATGGACTTTATAGGAGACAAAAAAAACATTTTTTATACTTATTTTAATACTTATTGGGCCATCTGTATGCACTGTGCACTTTATCCACATTTGGTCTTATCACGAGGGAAGACAAAAATGACTCTAAGTTTGTCCAGTTGTGATGTGATGGAAGAGCCCAGTCGCGGATACACACGAGAGAGCCGGTTAATCACGCAGTTACTCTGAGAATGCTCCACAAGAGGAGTGATGATTCCCACCAAAGGAACCTACGTTCTCACACAGAGCTCTTGTGAGCTAGAGTACTCACGGTACAGAGAGGATGAGAGGCGACACAATTCGAGCATGGAACTCCAATGTCTGTGTGCAGAAGAACTTTCACTCCCAGTCAACGAGGTACTGGGTGCCACGGCCACGGCGTCATGAGTCCGGGATCTGCCGGACGGTATATGCAGGACCACCATCAATGACCTGAGGCGGAGGAGGAGCAGGAGCCTGGGGAGACAGAGGTGAAAAGAAAATGGGTTTAAACTGAGACATATGGAAAACGGGATGAATCTTGAGAGAGGCAGGCAGCTGAAGCCGAATGGTGACAGGGTTAAACAGCTTGATGATCTTGTAGGGGCCAATGAAGCAGGGTGACAGTTTCTTGGATTCGGTGTGGAGTTTGATGTGACGTGTGAAAAGGTAGATCCAGTCACCAATGTGAAAAAATTGTCCCAGAGGGTGCCAGTGGTGATGATGTTGAGTGTAGCGAGCGTTGGCACGGAGGATGGATTCCCTGGCACATCTCCAGATTCGCTGGCCCCTGCCGTCCAACTGTTGGGCAGATGGCACATCAACCTCCGGTTCTTGATGGTCGAACATCGGAGGCTGAAATCCATAACATACCTCAAAAGGACTGAGTCCAGTGGCAGAGGAGGTGAGGAGGTGAGGAGGTTATGAGACAATTCACCCCATATAAGGTAGAGTGCCCAGGAGCGCTGCCGATCCGCCACAAACCAATGTAGAAAGCGCTCCAGCTTTTGGTTGGCCCGCTCTGTCTGACCATTAGTCTGAGGATGATATCCTGATGAGAGACTGGTGGTGACATTGATCAGACGGCAAACGGCCTGCCAGAACTTCGCCGTGAACTGGGGCCCTCTGTCCGAGACGATGTCCTTGGGGAACCCATGCAATCGGACTATGTGCTCAAGGACCAGTTCTGCAGTGGTCTGCTGGGCCACCAGAAGGCTCTCTGGAGGAGAGATAGGGTTCGGGAGGTCCCTGGATGACCAGCTAGAGTGGAGGTGTGAGCCCACTGGAGAGCCTCTTGTCGAATTCCTTGGGGTACGAACAGGCATCCAGCTGGAGTGTTTTCTGGAGGAGGTTCCAAGGCATGTCCCTGCGAAGTCTGTCTTCTGACCCCCACCGGAGAGAAGCCAAGATGACCTGAGATGGTAGGACAGGCGCGGGGTCCGCCCGGGGAATCTCTGCCTGGTACTGGCGAGAAAGAGCATCAGCTTTGGTGTTCTTGGATCCCGGGTGGTATGAGAGGTGAAAATTAAATTGTTCAAAGAACAACGCCCACTGTGCCTGCCTGGTGTTGAGCTGTTTAGCAAGCCGGGTGGAGACGAGGTTCTGGTGATCAGTCCAGACCGTGAACAGGTCACTGCCACACTGGAGCCAGTGACGCCATTCTTCTAGAGCCCTCTTGATGGCCAACAGCTCGCAGTCCCCTACTCCGTATCATTGTTGTGTGCGATTAAACTTTCTAGAGAAGAAACAACAGGGATGTAGTTTCTGGTCTGGACCTAACTGTGAGAGGACGGCTCCTATGCCCACATCGGAGGCATCCACCTCAATAATGAACGGCTTAGTGGGATCTGGATGCAGAAGGATGGGAGCACTGGTGAACTGTTGACAGAGGGTTTTGAAGACCTTGATAGCAGGAGGGTTGAAAGTGAAGTGTCCGGGCTGCAGTGTAGTAAGGGCCGTCAGAGGTGCTGCAGTTGAACTGAAGCCCCGCATGAATCGCCGATAGAAGTTGGCGAACCCCAGAAAACATTGCAGCTGTTTAAGTGTCATGGGTAGGGGCCATGAACGCACAGCCTCCAGCTTCTGGGGATCCATGGCCACACCTTGTGAGGAGATGACATATCAAAAGAATGTGGTGATGTGCTGGTGAAAGGCGCATTTCTCCAACTTACAGAACAACTGATGGGCCAGCAACTTCTTCAGGACGGGTCTGACATGCTGGATGTGTTCTTCTGTAGTCTTTGAATAAATTAAAATATAATCTAAATAGGCAAAGCACCATTTGCCCAGGAAGTCTCGGAGGACGTCATTAATTAAGTGTTGGGAGGCAGCCAGACTATTACAAAGACCAAACGGCATAACTAGTGTCTCGTAGTGGCCGTTGGGGGTTATGAAGGCCGTCTTCCACTCATCACCCTCTCTGATGCAGACCAAGTTGTAGGCACTTCGTAGATCCAATTTAGTGAAGATGTTGGCACCAGAGAGGGCATACAGGGCGGTGTTAGTAAGTGGAAGAGGGTGATGGTTCTTGATGGTTACGTCATTGAGCCCCCAGTCTAATGGTCCCTTGACAAAGACCCTCCGCAATGTACTCATCCATGGCCTTCTGTTCCCCTGCTGTGAGAGAATACTGATGGCTGTGGGGTGGTATCGCATCTGGCTGGAGGTCAATGGCCAGACCGTAAGAGCGATGAGGAGGAAGTCTGGTGGCCTTCTTCTTGCTGAAGACCCCCGCCAGGTCATGATACGGGACGGGAATGGACTCCAGGTCGATGTCGAGGGCCTCAGACTCCCCTGAGCACGTCTCAGCCCTCACCTGGGGACAGATCTTCTGACAGGTCGGTCCCCACTAAAGAATCTTGTGTCAGGTCCAGGAAATCAGAGGATCATGTTTGATTAGCCACGGGTGTCCCAGGATGATAGGAGGTGAAGTAAGGTGAGTGATGAGGAATTGGATAGTCCTGGTCTGGTCTTTATGAGAGAGAATAAGAGGTTGGATGCGATGAGTGATGGGACTGGTAGCTAGGGGACGACCGTCAATGGCGGTGATAGTTACGGACTGAGATAACACCTCAGTTTTAATCCCCAACTGAGCAGCATAAGCCTGATTGATAAAGTTACCAGCTGCCCCTGAGTCAATGAAGGCAGTGGCCCCTATTCACCTGGTCTGGCCATTTCCCAGATGGAGAGGACAGTTGGCACGGTGGTGATCGGGGGAGGCACTATAGGCACATAGGCCCTCGCGATAACAACGTTCTCTCTCCGCAACAGACAGGAAGGTGCGTCCTATCTGCATGGGTTCCCTGGCCCCTGAGTGGGCCTCTGAGCCAGAAAAGGGTGTTTGGCCCGGTTGGTACAGGAGGGTGATGGACGTTCGAAGATCTAGGTCCGGGGCACGGGTTTAGGTAGAGAGCTGAGCCGCAGGTCTACTCGCAGGCAGAGCTCGATCATCCCTTCACATGTGTCTGGTAGCTCATGGCCCGCTTCAGCTGGGGAGACAGACCCTCGTAGAAGGCGGTGCGGAGTGCAGCATCGCTCCAGGTGGTTTGAACTGTGAGGGTCCAAAATTCAGCCGTATACTTGCTGACGGGTCGATCTCCCTGATGCAGGTGATAAAGTTTAGAATCCACCACCACTTCTCTCTCAGGGTGTTGGAAAGCAGCCTTGAGCTGTTTGGTGAAACCAGAGTAGGAGTAAGTAACTTCACTACCTGATCTCAAGACCACTGTAGCCCACTCTGCTGCCTGCCCAGTGAGAAGGGAAGTGAGAAGTGCGATGCGGCTCCGATCTGAGGGGTAGCACTGTGACTGAAATTCAAAGAGAAGAGATAGGTTAGTGAGAAACACATCGCACTTCCCATCCGCCCCATCCCACTTATCAGGAAGAGCCATTTTAGGAAAAACAGGAGCGGATGAAGTTGAGGGTGTTGGTGTTTGGGCCGCCAGCTAGGGGCGTTGGTCAGCAGTGCTGTGTTTTTCAAAGATTGATATCTCAGGTGTATTTGTCTCATAACTTTCACTGTTTTTTTGTACATAAGTAGTTGTCTTTGTGAACCACATAGTAACTGACAGCAACTGTTTGAGACTCTTTCAGAAGGCATCGTATGTCACACATTGGCATTGGATTCTTGTTAATCCTCATTATAGGCCAATATCAGATTGGATTAGTTACAGTTAACAGGTACTGATGCCTGCTTCTCTGAATGAATGATGAAAGGGGTTATTATACTCATTATACTTAAACTCTGCAACAAAACAAAAACAAAAATGCAACAAGAGGAATAAAATTAATAATGAAACAAAATGGATAATCTTCTGAAATTGAAACTTTTTGAAAGACAGAGTCCCATTACATTTGAAGTAAAGCTAATACAGTATTCCACTATAAATCATACCAACAGTCAAATATGGTGGCGGTAGTGTCAGGATGGTGTAGGGATGCTTTGTTTGTGATCTGCAGCAACTGACTTATTCAGTAAGACAACGGTTTAAGGCATAAGAGCACAAATCCATTCCAAAATGGAATTTAAGGTTTTGGAGAGGTCTAATCAAAGTCCTGACTTAAACCCTGTTCAAATGTGGTGGAAGAACCTTAAATGCTCAATTTAACACAATTATGCAAATGTAAAAATTTTTTTGCAGGGCTACACAACATATTGTTATTATTACTGTTATTCTGTTTGCACTATTATTGCTATTTTTTTTCCTAACTCTTTATTCCTCTTGTTGCACTGAGCATGTTTATGACAAAAGAATTTCCCTTGGGATAAATAAAGTTCCTTCTTATCTTATCTTATCTTATCTTATCTTATCTTATCTTATATTTAGGGCTAAATTATTGTTTCAATATATTGTTTCGATTCACAGATGTTGCAAAACGTTTTTCCATCAATAAATAAAATGATAATTTAAAAAATTTGCATTTCTTAATGTTATATTTGTCCTATCTAAGGATTTCATGTCATTTATTGTGTCAAATATGTAAAAATAATGGAAATAAAATATATGTATTCATTCAATTTTTCATAGGCAGAAATGATAAAAACTCAGGGCTCATATGGATGCCAACTGCAAAGCACAAAATGACAAGATGTCTTCTGTTCATAAAAGTTCACGAAATGACTGTAATATATTTCATTTTATTCAAAATCTACAAAATATTCATAAAAAATTTGTAGTTAACTCCATTACCCTTCTACTTTTCATTCATCTCTCGGTTTGCAAATGTGTGAGTTTGCCAGCAACATTATATGACTGTTCTCTGGTGTGCTGAATGGTTTGTTTGTGTGTGTTGAGTGCATGGGGTTTTATGCTAATATAAGATCCACTGTCTAAGCCTAAGAATTAATAAGACAGTTTCTTGTGTGTGTGTTGCGCATGCACACATAAAGTTGTTTGTTGGTTTACGATGACCTCTACCTCAGGATTAAAATTTAATCAGCTTGCCTGTGCTGGGGATAGCACTTATTAACCCAATATGTCAATATGACAGAGAGGCAGAGAGAATAGAGAAAGTGAGAGATAATGCATCAGAACTTGCAGTTGATTACATAACACAGATGAATACTTTGCAAGTATCATTTGGTCTTTCCACAAAGTGGATTCCAAACAGCGTTCCTGTTCTGCTGCATGAAAGTTTTATTGATTCTAAGGGGAAGCCTTAAGTGTATTTTTGTGCTTGGTCCAAATGGGGGACAAACTCAATAAAAAACCCTGAATAAATGAATGTAGATTCCAGACAGGTTTACTTCATGGCATTGTTAAGCAAGTACATCCTCCCATGCCATGTAGCATAAAATACATTGCAGAACATGCCCAGCAGAGCTGGATTTGATCAAAATGGCAAGAGAACTAGGCTGAGTTCTCGCTGCAGGACAAATCAAATTTATTTCTTGAATGTGATTTTTGGACTTTGTGTGCTAATGTTATAGTCACAATTGTTCGCATAGCAACAGTAGTTGCCATAATAACCATACATGCAGGTATGTCTGTGTTGTATGTCCAGAGATATATTCAGTTGTATGTCCAAGCATGAACTTTTGCTTTGTTCAGTGTGTGAATTTAGATTCAGTATTGAATCATTTGAATAGAGACATAAAATCAATGTCAAGGTTAAAGGTATATATTGACCAGACATGCTCATGTGACAAAAAAAATGAATGAATGATAGTAGGAGTCATTATGCATGATGTCATGTGTGTGTTTATATGGCTTCCTCCTATGCAAATGTAACGCATTTCTGTATAGTCGCCACAGCCTATCAGAGCACACCCAACTGAGGTAAATGTCAGACTGTATCTATAGAGCAACTATGGGGACCTGGGATGCATTTTTCTTTTTTTTCTTTTTTTATGATACTATTAAATCACCAAACAAGTCTGGACTTTCAATTTGGAAAAGTTATTTTAGCTTGTAGAATTGACACATTCTGTGACACAAAAAGCTCCTCAACTTTCACCCTTGTCCTTTAAAATAGTCTCACTACTACTAACAGTGCATGCAGCACAGATAACTATCCACAGCTCATAAAGGGGGAGGTTAGGAAGTTTTCTGTGCTGCACTGTTGGAACCAAGAGGAGGTAACTTGTGTAATTTTTTTTTACCAGTTTATAAGGCACATATACAAACTGGTGGACCATTTGCAGCATGCAAGTGACACAAAAATTGTAATGGAATAGTAGTGTGTTGTATCAAGCAGAGTTTATATATACTTTTACACCTAATGGCCACTTTTTAGTACACTTTGTGGGTGTACACTATAGCTCATGTTTTGCCATGTAGAGGGTCATGAAATTTATTTTGAATATGACACATCTTTTAAAGGTGTAATGAACCTTCACATAATCTAAAGTTTAAGGTTCCTCCAAAAAACTTTACATTGTGTAGCAGCTTTTTAAACCTTAAGAAGGTTCTTGACACTCAAACATCACATTTACAGATTAGTTTTTTAATGAACAAGCCACTGAAAGGTTCTTCCAGAAACCAAAATGGTCCAAACAAAGTACATCTTCAGGCACCATGGCTTTCTGGAGATCCAGCATTTCTGTATCATCACTGGCCATATAAGAAATTGTTTGATAATAGTTTGACAAAATAGTTTACATAAATCTCTTTACCCCAAGGCTAGTGATTCAACCAACATGTGTTTTTGGTCTGAAATTTGCTTCTTTAGTTTTGCTGTGGTGATGCTGGAAATTTAGCCAAGATAATTTGTCTTGTTAAAGCATTCTCTGAAACCAACTGAATACAATCATCTTTAGGTATATCTGTTAAAAATGGCCAAATATAATTCTCTGAGCAGCCTTGAAATCCTTGTTCCACTCCCTGTAGCTGCTGTAATTGATACCTTTGATCATCTGCCTAATCTTATACTTATGTCATGCAAACATTTTGCATCAGAGTCACTGAAACTCTCCTTAAAAGCAGAGACCTGATTATGTCATATTCTAACAAGATAAAACAGTCATGGTGATGAGTTACCATAGGCAAATTTGCCATAAGCATATTTGCTTTGACCAGTCACAAAGCTAACCTAGAAGCTATTAAGCCATTATCTTAAGTCATTATCTTAAATTAACAGAAGGGATGGGAATAGGGAGTCATCAATCATTAGAAATATCTACCTGAACACCATTTCATTTGAAGTGAAAGGACAAAATATTCCAGCTCCCATCACTCTCTCTCTCTCTCTCTCTCTCTCTCTCTCTCTCTCTCTCTCTCTCTCTCTGTCTGTCTGCTTATTGGTATTCAGGCCATACTCAAGTAATAGCAGACATCACAGTCAGATTTTATCAGGCTATTGTGTACAATATTATATTAATCTAAGAGATAGTCTTTTATTCATTGTGGGACACATTAGATTTGTTTCAGTGGCTAAATTTAGGCTTTACAGTCGCCTGCACACACCCTGCACAAAAAGCTTACCCTAATGGCTTTCCTTTTCTTCTCATTTTTTCAAACTGGCATAGAAAATGGCTTACATTATGACAAAAAGTGAATATGCAAAATGATTGCAATAAACACATGTATTTGAGGCTGTGATTTTAGATCCAGCAGTAGATGAATGGATGGGTTGATGGGTTCGTTGGTTAGTTGGGTGGATGGATGGATGGATGGATAGATGGATGGATGGATGGATAGATGGATGGATGGATGGATGGATGGATGGGCGGATGGATGGGTACCTCTAGTACCTTTGGTTCTTGGTTCCTTAATAATAGCAATAATAGCAACATTTATATGAAGGTGGTGAATCATTCAAAGAGAAGCAATTACTAATCTAGAATTAACCAATAATCCTACTGCAAAATACACACTGGTTTTTGTTTCACTGTGTAAATCCTCAGTTTCACCGGATAATCCTGTTGCGTTAGCATTTTTCATGTGAGTGCTCACAGACTGCGGCCTAAGGTCTACCCCTCGGAGGCAGACACACTTAGGCTTTACTTAAACCTCAGAATTTCTGAAGAATTTATCAATAATTTGGACTGGGTGTATACAAAAGGTCAAATATCATGAAATTTCTGTTTATGCAGTTTGTAAGGTACACCTACCTTGTAGATACACTCACCTAGTTTTTAAATGCACTCAGTTGACCCCATTCTTCAGTGGATCACTGTTGACCAGATATCGTTTGGGTGGCGGAACATTCTTAACACAGCAGTGACACTGCTGGAGTTGCTGGAGTTTTTACACTCCTCAGTGACACTGCTAGGTTGAGACTAATCCACTTTATTGGAAAAAAGATTCTGTATCCTCTGTACAAACTCCTCAAAAGGTACAATTTCATGTCATTTGACTAGGGGTGTCCAAACTTTTGTACTTGATCGTTCACAGTCAGGCTTTCTAATAACATGGCCAGTGAGTGTGTATGATGGCTGTGAATCCATCATACTGAGGAGAAAGCCAACTTATGCCTGAGGAAAAAGCCAACTTATGGCTGAGTGTGCTGGTAGGGTTCATTGTCCTTATGACAGTCTAGTAGGTGACCTATTTAGATGTATTCTGAATAAAGTCTGTGTGTGTGTGCTTTAATTCTGTTAAAGGACAGGTTGACATTATGGATGTTCCCCTGAGGAAGACTGGGTGAACCATCTGCGAGTAGAAACGAGGGAAGTGCCTTTTTCCTTCTTAGGAGTCAGAAATGTACAACTTAATTTAGAATTTAATTCACTAAATATTATTTACCCAGTATATTAAAATCAACCTTACCTGCATGTTTTTTTTTCCTCTGTGTGTGTGTGTGTGTGTATGTGCGTGTGTATATACGCACACCAGTATATCATTAGCGGAGATGACTCTGTTCTGTTATGAGATTGATGACTGTTAATTACACACACAATTAGTCTCCTAATTAAACATTTATCACGCAATTGAGAGAGAGGCGAGCAGGACAGAGGACAGAATGGAAAGGAGGACAAAGAAGAGAGGGAATAGTTAATTACTTTCATGCATGATGTGTGTGTGTGTGTGCATGTGTTTGTGTGTGCGCATGCGCGTTCCACCATGTGCGTGATGAAATTGATGAAAATTCTCTAATTGCTGGTTGGTTGAGCCCTCCTTATGCGCTTTTGCTGTTATGTTTCTCCTCTATCACTGTTTTTGTTTTTTAAGGCTTAAACGAGCCATCGGATGAATGCACAATGTCAGGGAGGTGTGACTGGCACTCTTTTGCTTGCTCTGTCGCTCCCTGCATCTCTTCCTCTCCTGCTTTCAGCCTGTATCCGGAGTTTTTGGGCCTTCACTCATGATCCGTGGTGGATAATGGCCATTCCTGCTGCTCCAGCAACCGGCAAGAACAGGAGAGCATTTCCAGGTGACATGTGAGAGAGAAGGAGAGAGAGAGTGAGAGAGGCATCGGCAGAATAAGAGAGAGAGAGATCAGTGGTGGCAGCTGATGATTTACGGAGTTCACGCTGTGAAAGTATGTGCCACACACACAGAAGCACACAAACACTCGAACTATGGGCTGTCGACCACACACACTGAAAAAAAATGAATGCATTGAACTGGTTCAAATGAGTATATAATTTACACTTGAACCAGATATATTAAATCAACACAATTACTGCTAAAAGTAAGTAACCTGAAACACACTCTGAATTTTGTACCAATACCAGTAATGATACAAATGTTGGTGGGGGATTATTTTCCAAGAACAGCAGTAGTACAAACACACCAGTATACTAGATTCTTGCTTAACCTTATCTAAATGCTACAAATACTAAATGCTGCTTAATGCTACTAAAGATAAGCAAAATACAAATAGTACAAACAAGCTAACATTAGTCCCTTGAGCTGAATGGCTAAGTTAAGCATCTTTTAGCAATCCTCTTCCCCTACTGCATAGCCTGAAGTAATGTTAGTTTGGGTTGTTTTCAAAAATCTGAAGTTTTGGTCTGGATGCCCACTAACTGCGCTTCTGTTCCCTCTTACTGTCCTGTCAATAGGCTGCTTCAGACAATATTCTATATTGCTGAATCCTTTAGTAAATATTTTGTTGTATTTTCTACACTCCAAGTACTTCAAAAGGCTCTTCAGAGAACCAAAAAGAGTTCTTTGCTCCATAGAACCCTTTTTTGCACCTTAGTTTGTATAAAGCCTCTTCTATCATTCCTTTTAGTGTCTCTTACAGTTTATCTTATTGTCTATAATTTTGTTGCAGTTGTGGATTTACGTTTCTGTATTGGTGGAGGCTAGATATATTTGTGAGTCCAAAAGCTTAATAAACAAACAAATGGAACATAAAGAAAGGGTCAAAACAGAAATAAAAACAGTAATTCTTGAGATTTAAACAAGGACATAAACCTGCGCAAGATTACATTTACGTTCATGGTAGCTGCATTGTCAACGATTTCAAAATGCAATAGTCAGAAAAGACCACAGCTTTATGACTTAATAATTCATTTGGGTGCAGGACCCTAAGACCTCATGTATAAGTGGGGGTACTATATGTGGTGTTTAGGTCATCCAATGACCTGTAAACATGCCTGAAGATTGCCCTGATCGAGTCTGTCTGTTCTTGCAAGTTAAAGTTTAGTTTATTTTTGCATTAAAGAATGTAGGGTCATGCTAAATAAGTTTAAAAAATGGCAACAGGATGCTCAAAATCAAAATGATGCTTGGACCCCTGAATCTGACATCTAAACAGATTGTAGTTTTACTTGCCTAACAACTTCATGAACTAAGTCCAGGACAAGTACTTTCATGTTCCGTATGCCAAACAGGACTTGAAGTGAAAGCTTGAAAATATTGCCCTGCCCTTTAAGATGAAGGCCTGCTCCGATGGATCTAACCGATTTAAATCAATTTAACGCTAATAAATTTTGCTTCCTTTCTGTCTGTTTCCCACAAAGCGATTGTGGTATCATGTGTTCTCTGAAGGTGTACAAAATACACCTCTATCTCTTTTTCCAACCTTAAGACTTTTTACAAGGAACAGATTTGAACTTGTGGGAAACATCAGTTACTAAGAGAGGATTGATAAATTGAGACATGGGGATCAGTGGGAGAGCAAAGGGTATTGCAGTCCTGTTGTGGGTCAGGGTTCAGAATGGGACAAGCAGTAAAGTATTCACAGGCAAAGGTGGATGGTTACATGTATGTGAGTAAATTTTTGATGGAGGTCTACTTCTCTGAGCACTGTCACTACATTTTGTCAGTTCTGTGCCTGGATTGTTTAACTGTGGCAAAAAAAACTTTGAAGAAATTTGGGTGCCCCAATTTCATTTTGATATATTTGAAATGAATCAGAACACATATGTAATATTCTGCATATGTAAACATACAATCACTGTTTATATGCTGAATTTAACATTTAAAAAATACTCTTCAATACATAGAATATTACTTTATTTGCACTTTTTAATGGGCGTGTAAAAATTTTGCAAATGACTGTAAATTTCTCATTTCAGACCTTTGACCTTTTATTATATATTCCAGAATAGGAAGAATAGAACCTAATAAGCATGTTCCTGCTAGAAGTTTCACCTCTACGAGAAACTCGGTATCAGAGCAGTTTCTGTGACCCTGTTCTAGCTGTTTATTTGCTTGGCTACTTTTACTTCTGCCTTCAACTTGAGTTATTATTTTAATTAAGTAATAACAGCTATAACTAAGTATTAGTTTGAAAGTACTCTGTGAGAAATCGAGAACAACAATGAGCAACTGATGTCCTCTTATAAACTAATCACATTTTTCCTTGTTCTTCTTTAAGAGACAGCCTTCTTTTACATCTTTTTTTCCACCTGCCCCATCTATGTCTGCAGAGTAAAAAAGAAAATGTGTGTGTGTGCGTGTCTGTATAGCACCGAGAGCTGCACGAGGTTATAAAAACAGTCATTCTTCCCGTCATCGCTCCATAGCCAGTGATTTAGCAGCGAGGCTAGCCCCCATGCTGCAGTAAAACACTGCCCTGCCATTTACAGTGCACTCTGGGATATCACTCAGCAAGGGGGGATGCCTCTTGGCACAGTCCCACCTCACCTGCTACTGTGTTTTGCCAACCAAGCTTGACCACACCCCAGACCCTCCAGACCTCCCTCAGAAAAAAGAAGCATGTGAAAAGAGTTTATTGCTGTATTCCTATGCAAGTTTATTAGTGGAGAGTAGAGTATACTGATAAAAGAGTTCAGGGTTAAATGTTTCTAAATGCTTTTTGGCCTGGAAGTACAGTTCTAGGAAAAATCTCATAATTAGTAGAGAAGAAGAAAAGCTTCTACAAATCTTGAAATGGTTCTTTATATCCATGCACATAAAGAAAAATTGTTCAATTTAAAGGTCTATTTAGAACCAACCATGGCAAGGTTTTTTGTTTGTGTATGGCATGGGTGCCTCAATTTTTTCTCAAGAGGATACAAAGCACAATGCCAAGGGTCAAAAAGAACAGCAATACACTATCAATGAAAGTAGGTCAGGTTCAACTATTATAAAAATCTATTCAGTAACATTACATTATATTTTATTACTAAACTGCCTACAAACAGTTAAAAAAGAAAACTAAGATTTGAATAAGTTGTATAGAGAGAAGAAACTGTTTTATTTTCAGTTGAAATCTTCTCATTTATTCTGGGTTAAATATTATGGTGAACAGATCAAATAAAATGCTCCAAAATTACTTTTAATAAAATTTTTCAACAGTATCTTGCCCTCAAACTTGGATGTGAGTACGTATGATTAGGCCCATCAGAAATGTTCCAGAATCCTAAAATATAAAGGCGCATTCCCAGTGTACAGCAAATTGTCTACAAATGCTCAGATGCTCAATATAAAATCAACTAATGCTCAATGACATCAGGGGTCAGATTTATGGGTAGGGCCACTGTTATGGCTGGTCGTGGGGACAAAACGGGCCTCAACAAACAGTGGTGGAGACACCCTTAGTGTAAATGACGCATATGAACACCAGGGACCATACCCAGGATGTATAGAAAACAAAGAATATTTTGTAATATTATGAAGACAAGTTGTACAAATGTTTGAAACATTGCACCTCTTCTACCAGCCAGTTTTCTGGGCTAGCTGTAGTTAGGGTTGACAATTTCGCCGGTCCAAGTGCAGTTGACATTTTGGATGTGTGCATGTGCATGTCCTCTGCTTCAGTCCTTTTTTGCAGCTCAAAGCAGATATGTTTTCATGGAGAAATGTGTATCACCCTTTAGTATATAGTATCATCAAGGAACTATTAACATGATATTTGTCTGCTCTGATATTTGCACATGCATTTCAAATGACCATCTAACATCACTTTTAAGTCGTTTTATGAAAGAACTGTGAAATCGTCCCCTGTGGATACCCGGTTTCAGTATAATGTTTTTTTTTTCATTTTTAACATACATATCAGATTAAATCATCTCATGAACAGCTCAACTAGGACCGTGACAAAAGTACTATGTGAATATCTCATGCATGATAAACCATGCTCCTTATGATCCCCACCATTTCCTTTCATACTTCTCTAAGTTAGATTATCACAACTGATTGTGCCATGGAATGCTTGTCATATTTTCAACCAAGGCATTGTAATTGTTTCTCTCTGCTTTCTTCTCTTGTGTTTAAATCATAAAGTCATACACAAAAGTTCAGGCACCTAGGTCATTTTTAGTTAAATCTCTAAGGTGAAAGCTGTGTGCTGTGTTTTGACCCTGGTGAAAATTTTACCACACAACATGTGTATGAATTGATGGATTAATTTATTTATTGAATAATTTATGTATTTTTTATGCATTTGTTTGTGTGTATTTATTCAATCAATTGTAAACATAGCACCTGTATTTGTCCACCTTGTTTCTTTCGCATTGCCATCAGTTGTCAGACACACTGCTTGCTCCCGCTGTTTGTGTCACACGTACCAGACCACGTGACGGCAATCGGGACCGGAAGTGACGCCACGCGGGAGGTATTTAAGCAGGAATTT
>JBBJLS010000082.1:26349800-26374432 GCA_037577275.1 Bryconaethiops microstoma | reverse complement strand
AACTGAAAGCAGATCTGAAATCAGCATGAAAAAATGGTTTAGAAAAGTGTGTTGTGGTTTCTGATGATTACAAAAATATTTTTTTGTTGACCTGTATAATGTTTAGCAAAAATAAGCTTTTAAATGGGAATAATATCTTTACACATCTGCATTACTATGACCTTTTCTATCATATTCTAACATACATTTATTTAGCAGACTTGTCACTTAGATCTTTTGGATTAGCACGACCACTCTTGTCCCAAACACACAATTGTATTAGTTGGATGTATCAGGAGTGGGGACGACTTGGAATACAGGAAGGCTGTGGACAGTTTTATGGATGTGTGTGAGCAGAATTAGCTACAGCTCAACATCCAAAAGACCAACTGGTAGTGGACTTGCAAAGATCACGATCTTCTGTTACTCCCCTGTCCATTATGGGGGTGGATGTGAAGATTGTTCAGGACTACAAATTCATGGGTGTACACATTGACAACAAGCTGGACTGGTCTAACAACTCTCTGGCCACACACAAGAGGAGTCAAAGTAGGCTGTGCTTCTTACGTAAACTCCGATCCTTTAGAGTCTGCTACACCATGTTGTGGTGTCTGTTGTGGCCAATCTGATCAGGAAAGCTGGCTCAGTGGTGGAGGGGTACTGGACAACATGGAAACTGGCTGAAAGGAGAACATTATCTAGATTTCATTCCATCATGGACAATGCTGATCACCCACTCAACAGTGTGGTAAACAAACTGAGAAGTACTTTTAGCCACAGACTCACCAGCTTAAAGTGCTCCACTGAACGCCACAGAAAATCCCCCCTTCCCAACACCATCAGACTCTACAACTCCGACCTCTGTCACACACCCATCCATCAGACTCTATGGGTCGGTTTCCCGGACAGGGATTAAGCCTAGCCCTGGATTACTTAGTGCTGTGAATAGAGAAAGGGTAGTCCAAGACTAGGCTTAAACCCTGTCTGGGAAACCGACCCTATAACGCCTCTCTATGTCACACATCGACACAATAATCTGTGCAATAGCCTGTTTCTTCTTGTTGTATATCTTTTTACTGGGTTAAATAACTATCATTATGAGAAGGACTATGTGCAGTGTTTTTGCTAAGATGTGCAACAGTCTAGCATGTGCAATGTTGTGCAATGTTCTTACCGGGTGCTAAAACATTATCATTATGTGCAATACCATGTGATGTTTTTTCTTTTCTGAATGGGTGGTAAATTACTTATTTACTTGCAATGTCTAATGTGCAATAGTCTTCATGTGCAATATTACTACAATATTACATGTCAATATTACTTTTTCATTACTTAATATTACTACGGATTTTCTAATAAGTGCAATAACTTACTCCAAACTACCATTTGTGTCGGTAGTTTTTCACTCAACTGTAAAAAAATAATAGGGTATTCATATTGAGTTTTTTTCATTCTACAGATTTTTTATTTAGATTTTATTTAGACTTTATATTATATTCTTACTGTCTCTGTGTCATTGTGTGTCGTGGCAGTCATTACATAAGCAATTTCCTCCGGGATCTTCCTACTGATTCTGATTCAGAATAATGTAATCTTAGACAATATTCTGAGAGGTTTGGTAGATTAGTTCAACAAGTGGGCCCAATGCACCTAAAGAAAGGAAAATGTAAGAAATTCTGAGGGGCTTCTGAGAGGTACAGCTGTCTAAGAGTCATCCTTATTATTAGGGGAATTGCAAGTTTGATCCTCCCTTATGCCACAGCCATCCATGGCTGGGAGTCCAAGAGACACCAAGAGACTTCTCTTTCTGGGTGGGCAGGATGGCCCTCTCTTAGGTGTTTGTTACAGGACATAACAGGATTGGTGGTTAACAATGTGGAGGAACATTACATGAGGAAGTGTGTGCTAGACTTGTCCTATATGGCAATTTTAGACTTAAAGGGTTTTTTTTTATGTGACTAACTAGAAAGGATATAGATGTGCATTAAAATATGATACTGCAATGTGCCATAGATTTCAGTGAACTAAAGAAACAATTTCCATGTTTGACTTACATTTTTATGGAAAATAGCATGTCCACAATTATTGTTGGTTTGTGGTAAGTCATCGCAAAAACAAAAGAGCTCAGTGAGGACCTGTGGCTGCGCATTGTGGCTGCACACAAGTCAGTAAAGGGCTACAAGGTCTTATCTAAATTTCTTCAAGTTCCAGTGGGCATTGTATAAAGTATCATTAAAAATACAAGTCATTCCACACTGTGGAAAATCTCAGAGGACGTGGTAGGAAATCAAAAGTGACTCCTGCTCAGGCAAGGCTGATGATGCTAGAGGTGAAGAAGAATCAGAGGATCATCGCCAAGGCCATCCTGAAGAATCTAGGCCATGCTGGTGCCAACATCTCAAGGCGGACAGTCCAACAGACACTTCATACTGCTGGATTCCACAGATGCAGACCAATGAGTTCGCCACTTCTCCAAATAAGGCACACAAAAGCATGCTTGGCCTTTGCAGAATCTCGTCTGGACAAAGAACAAGACCTCTGATCTTCTTTTTTTGAAACAAAAATTGAATTGTTTGGCCACAATGATGTAGCCTTCACTTGGTGTAAAAAAGGAGAACCATTCAACCCCATCCCCACTGTCAAGCATGGTGGTGGGAACATAATGCTTTGGGAGTGTTTTCAGCCAAAGGGCCAGGCAACCTAATCAAAGTAAAAAAGAAGACTACATCAAGATTCATAACAACAACATCAGGCAGTCTGCAGAGAAACTTGGCCTTGGGCAGCACTGAGCATTTTAGCATGACACCGGGTGCTAAGTGGTGAAGAAATGGTTAGCTGACAAAAGTATAACGCTTTGGAGTGGTCCAGCCAGACTCCTGACCAATAGAAAATCTGTGGAGGGAGCTAAAGATTAGGATGATGGTAAGGAGGCCTTCCAACCTCAAAGACATTGTAAAAGAAGTGGAGACATGCAAGAAACTGGTCAGCAATTATAAGAAGCATTTGATTGCTGTAATAGCCAATTAAGGCTTTTCCATTGGTTATTGAGAAGGGTATGAATAATTTTGGACGTGCCATTGTTTGTTCAAATGTAAATAAAACAGGGAAAATGTTTTTTTTTTTCACAATGAGACACCGTATACATTGTCTCATTTTCTTTTGGGAGATGCCTGTAATATTTCCAGTCAGAAAGAAAACTTCTTGGTTGAACAACAATAACTTTAAGATTAAATTTGCCAGTGGTATGAATAATATTGGGCTTAAATGTGTTTCAGTGCAAGTCCATGCATTTTTTGATTGAAGGATATTCTTTGGTGTTTTTTATACTGTTTAGTAAACTTTATTGGGCTGTACTTCCTATTGTATTATACTTCTTTGAGTTTTGAATGATCAGGTCAGGTAAATCTTGTTGTGGGCCTTTTGTGGTCACATTTGTGCACTTTGAGTTGCGAATGGTTGGCAACACCTGCTACCAGGACCTATTTATCACTTTGTCTAAAGTCTGCTTCTGTGAAAAGGATTTATGTTTTGCCCAAACTGATGGAAAGGATGGAAACCATAAACCCCCAACATAAAAAACAGGCATCACAAGCAGAAAGTAGTGTTTTATTATGTCTCTTGATTACAGGGACTTACGGAGGAGGATGGTGTTAACACAGATGCATTTCTGCTGGCATGAAGACCCTCGGTAATGGGTTTGGGGTCTATACCCCGGCTTATGCGCATACATGCACACGGCTCAGGTCCCGGCCTGTGGCCCAAGCCAGCTGCCAGACGAAACCCTGCATTTGTGGCGAATGTGTCAGATATAATTTGAAAGCATGGCTGTTGAGAAAACACACTCTCAAATAATTAAGACCAATTCATGTCAATTAGTTCCACATGGAATGCAAATTAAAAGTGCATAATTAATCAGAGCTCTTGGTTGGGTGGCGGAGTAATTAATGGGGTTTAATTCTGTCACTCTAATAGCATTTTTCTAATTGAAAATGCATACATTTGTCACACATTTCCCATCACACAGGTATGGTGCAGACAGTGTGTATACAGTGTGTTCATGCATGTTGGTGTGAGGGAGAGGGTGTATGCATCCCTTTCATTTAGATTAGTGACTGTGAAGCACAGTCTTCTGAGTTTATGTAAATGAAGGTCACAGTGATAGTTTATGAGAAGGGAATATGCTATCCTTTTCTTACAGTTCTCCTTTATGCCTCTGCCTTTATGACACATTTGACATGCATGGTGTAATTAAAGATGAATGCATGTTGGGTAATTACAAAAATGAGTAGAAATGCTTTGAGGCCTTTTCCAATGTGCACCTGTACTATAAGGAAGCTCTAAAAAAGAGCTAAATAACTAGCGCTTCTAATCTTGACTTTGACCTGATCAGCAATGTTGGAAGGAAAACATGGGAAAAAGGATCCTAAAGGCAGCCCTAGCTTACTATGTTCTCACAAGTTATTTTCTTCACTCACCTTACTATCTCTTCTTATCTTATTTCTACAGCACAGTTATTTCAGTCCTACAATTTAGTAAGTTGTAGCCATAGCAAGCTGTAAACTCATTCTCACGACTTAATTTTCTCAATTGTATAATTTAGTATGTTGTGGCCATGACTGAGCTCATTCTGCTGACTTAATTATTCCCAGTTCTATAATTTAGTAAATTGTGCCCATCCCTGAACTCATTCCTAGGACTTCCCATGATTTAGTAAATCACGAGCAGGATCATTAGGTTTCTATTGTCTCTTTAGGTAATCTAAATAGCTAGTGATCTAAGTTATTGGTTGTTTTTTAGTTTGTTCAACCTTTTAAAGCAGCTGTCATGTGTTATTTGAAAACACAGTAAATTTGCCATGATGGTTCACATCAATGCGTTACAAATCACAGACCTGGGACTTGTCTATATTGGCTTGGTACTTGACTTGAAACTGGTCTGGGACTTCACGTTGAACTTGAGTGTCAAGACAAGATTTGTTACTTGCAGTTCAGTGATGTGTCCTTACTTCTGGTAAGAAGAGAACCGCATTTTGGTACAGTTCTACTGATCTCTTCATCATATAATGTTCACACAATGTAAAAGGCTGCTGTTTTGAAATGACATAAAACAAAAAAACGGGATTCAGAGGTTCTGACCTGACAGCAACAAAATGCACTTTTGAATATGTAAACACAAATGCACATTTGGTAATTAAAAACCAACTGAATGTGTGGATATGACTGCAAATGTGCCTCACAGCCTACAAAGATGTTTACGGAAATGCATGCTGATGTATGGTTATCTCCATCTGGATTTTTGAGCATGGGTAATGATGCAGCCCCTGCTTGCTAATGAAGGATAAGGCTTCCCCTCATAAGCATGAATTCGTAACCGTGTGATCACAACAGCAGATACGCAAACAGCTCATGGCCCCTCTGATCTACGAGAACAAATCCAGATTCCATGCACACTACTTGGCAGCTGGAAACCTCCCTTTGCTTTCCTGACCCCTTTACCCCGCAATGCCACCAAGAGGTCGAAGGTCAGGTCTTGCTGCGGAAGCGAGCTGGGTGGGAATGAGGACCTGAGTGTCTGTCCTCCACACACACACACACACACACACACAAATACACCCTCGCCCTGAGCCTAAGACACTAATAGTTTTTAAGTACTGTAACATGAGCGAGGGATGAACCCTACTGGAGGATGAGCTGGAAGAGGAGAAGTGAAGGAGGAACGTGGAGGGGCCCAAACACCTCAGTAAATTACCCCTTTGACTGGGAATACAGGTCAGAAAGAGGAGGAAAACACAGATAATATACAATCCCAAAGATGACGCAAATCCCCAAAGGGTTCCAAAGTCACAAAACACACTTTAAAGAGAAGCATCAAACAAATAAAATGTTTGGTATTTTGGTAGGGAAAAAATTACGAGCAAGCTCTGACATGGGAAACCTTATGTTTGCTAGGCTCAGGCCTTTGTGCAGTGGCAATAAACAGGGGTGCACACATTGGCACAGAAATAAAATAACATAAAACACCAACAAAAATGCATTTTTCATATTCCGTATAATGCTCATGTGGTTACTTTTCATTTATATATTTACCAATAAAATAAAAAATGAAAATGATTAAAGAATTCATTTTGATCACCTGTTTTCACTTTTAGATTTAGGGTCAGATATGGATGCACTGTTAACTATAAATAAAGAAATGTTTGATCATTTCCACAACATTTTTTTGGTTGGATTTGAGTGTATTGTACTATATTGAAAGACGCTGATGTTTGTTGGGGTTGTTTACATTACCATGGCCATGACATTTATAAATGTATTTACTTTCAACAAAAAGTTGGGCCCACACATGCTAACTCAGATGCAACAGACATGACATTTAGCACATTTAGAATTAAATAAATTCATATTACTATCATGTTACCGTGAATAACTCCAGTGTCCATAGAACAAACAGAGATTTGCCATGTTTAATATAATTAATACTGTCACCCAGCTCAGTCTTGCCTTTCTTACAGCAGAAAGGTAAGGCAAATGAGCCTACGTGGATGCTGACCATCATTAAAACAGCTTCTGGCAGTTGACAGACCAGGCTGCATGTGAATGAGAATGTGCTCCACTGTAATGGCTTCTCAGTGCGTATCACATCCCCCCATCCCCCTCCTGGAAACGTCCATTAAGACATTTAATTCCCCGGCAAAATGAGAACAACTACAATAAGTTACATATTAGAGCACTTTAGCTGTGCGGTCAAACCTTTTCGGATGCAGAGAGCTGTTTTCGCTTGTTTCCATGGCCCCTTTCACAGGTTAGAGGAGCATTTTTACACATAATAACTATGACTGTGAAACTAGGTGCCTTAATTAACAAGTCAGTTTGTCAGATTTTGAAAAAAGTATGTAATGTAATTGTTGGAAAAGCGTTAGCATCATGTTTGCATTGGTTATCCACTGAAAGGACCGTAATATTCACATATACAGATGCACACAAACACAAGCTCAGTCACTTTAATGCTGCTTTATCAACTGACCTTACCTTGATTTGTAACTTCATAAGTAATGATGAACTTGGCACTTCATTAAGAATATACTGTATTTTATAAATATATTATAACCTTTTAAAAAAGGTCAGAATTCATAGTGCTCCATGACATCTACATAAACCCCTCATGACAACTAGTATAAAGATTAATAAAGGCCTATTCTAACAAGCATCAGTTTTTATATCAATTTCTGAGGTGAAATGACCACAAAGTGACTAAAGCAGCTATTAATAGAACTGACTGTTGTTGAAAAATACTTCATTAATGCTTATGTATGTTTATATAGTCTTAACAAATACTGGCCTTTACTGAAGTGTTACCAAAGATAAAGTAACACTGTGTGAGTCTTCTGATATTTAGAAACCATAAAAATGAATTGAAGTATAATAATAATAATAATAATAATAAAAATAATAATAATAATAATAATAATAATAAGAAGAAGAAGAAGGTCATTACAATGGGTTTTGGAGTTTAGGACATAGAGGGAACTGTATATGTGTGTGTGTGTGTGTGTGTGTGTGTGTATGTGTGTGTGTGTGCGCTATGGGGTCAGGATGTATGTCCAGAAAGACAGCATGTACTTTGATCATTAGAAGAAGAGGAAGTGACCATTTTTCATGGATTACACAATCAAGCGTGCAGACAGACACACACAAACAAAAAGAAATTTCACACACACACACACACACAGAGGAGATTTGCGAGTTCCACTTGGCTGATAGCCTGACAGCTCTAACTAATCAATCACTCTCTCTTTTCCTCTCCTCCTCCTTAAATAAACTGAGGGAAGAAAATGAGTGTGACTCCCCCTTCTCAGCGCACATGTTTTCACACATTAACTTAATTCCTGTTGCCTATATCCTTCCTCTGTGTGACTGTAGATGCAGAGTGGATTATTTTCAACAGTCACACACATACACACACACAGCAATCAGACACAAACACAAGCCTATTGTAAATTGCTCACATTGTTATTGAATAGTTAAAAACCCTAACACCCACACACACTAACACCACTACCATGTCAAAACTTTATTGAGAATAATCCACTATCCAAATATTACCTGCTCACTGGTGGTCTTGTGAGGGTCAATGGGGCTAACAAATGATGCAAAGAAACGGATGTACTACAGGCTGCAATTGTAGACTATAAAGTGCACCTATATGGTTAATTCGTCTGATAAATTGGTCAATGAGTATAGACAAAAGGTAGTTTTAGCCAATTAAACAATAAATGCAGGACCCCAGTTTATTTTACTTTATTTTACATATGTAGGTGTGTTTCTTGTTGAGAAAAATTTTGATCATTTGATTAAAATGTTTGCACAAAACTATATATGTATATTTACACTCATTAAACATAATACATGATCCTCAGGGGATTCACTATCATTCTTCCAAAGGACTTTCCTGTCGGAGAGATCGCCTCGAAACACAAAAATGCGCTACAATATGGATGGCTGCATGTGTGCTTGTGGGCAGTGTGTTTTTCCTATCCTAGGCTATAAACTCCAGAGAGCTTTCTTCACAGGAGCCAAACAGCACCTTTTCTTGTTACCAACAACACACACACAAACACACAGTTTGCTCTTTAGCCTCACTCACGATGTGATAATTGACCTAATCCATTTTCATCATAAACACTGCAACTGTCCTAGTGTCTGCTAAACCCATTGTTTTGGGGAACGAGGTGAAATTCAGTTCACACTTTCAACCAGCTACCTGTTTGGGACATAGTTTTGTCATCAGACACCAGAGTTGTTGGCTCCCTGCAAACTGTAGGTGATCATACAACATATAATATACAATTGGTTCGCCCTGCTGCTTGTGTGAATCACAATATACAATGATCACCAATAATTGGAACTGTAGGTGAACATACAATATACAATTGGACTCACTTTAGTCTTAGAGAATGAAAATAACACAACACCGCAGAATGTTGAGTCCTCTCTATTTACTGTACATTCATGACATTAGCACGACACACAGGAAAGTTATAACATGTTATAACTTATTTTCCAGTTTTTCCTTATGTTTCTTACTATGGATGGGGCTGTTAAGATAACATGCCAACCCTATTGATGACTTTCTTTTGTTTTTTACATAATTTGAAAGTGCCAGTTGCTGTTTACATTGTGTCACTGTCTCACACTGAAATGGTCCATAATTACTTACAACTGGTTAATTGTTCCATTAAAGTGAAGAAAACTTTTTCAAGCATTGATACGGTTGATATGTCATGTGGGTAGCATGTGGGTTAATTCAAATGGAATAATGGTAGAGATTAAGCTGCAAACCTAAACTCTGCTACCATCACCCCTGTTACCGTCAATGTCTCAAAGTCTGGTGGTGCAAATTACCCACACTCTGTAACCAAAAATTAAAACAGCCAAGTTGAATATTTTATTAGCGATAAGGTACCAATACAAATATTACAGTTTAATTATACTCCCAAAAGTACCGCTACAGGGAAAAATGTACTCAATTACTGTAATAAGCATACCTGTTAGCTGGCTTTGCATTCTATGAGTGAGTAGGATGGCCCTCCCTCTTCCACTTATAACTCAGCATGATGCTAGCCAGCCCTGCATATGTTACGGGCTGTAACATTGGGTAGCATTCTCCTCCAAGTGTGTGGAGCTGTCCATTGATACGGGTGATTTATAAGACGAGGTGGCTTCATATGACTTGATGAGAAAGCATATGCTAGCCATCACCCTCCCAGTGTTGATTATATCATGTGACTGGGGGCTTCCTAACTAGTAACACTGAGCATGAATAAATTTGGGATAAAATGGGAAAATTAAATAAATAAATAAATAAATCCTGACAGAATTACTGTTTAAAGAAAGATATATTTGTCCTTTCTACTGTTTGTGCCATAAATCCAGCTGTATCTCACAATGGCCTTATCTAAGACGGGGTGTTTTGTTAACATAAATGACTGCATAAAGAAGTATGTGAGTCCTGTGTACAGTGTGTTTTATTGTGTGTTATTAAGCCCTTGAGTGAAGGCGTTTAAATACACCGCCCGCTGTACCTTACAGAGCATTACTTACCGTTGGGGGTAATTTAATATCGGCCCAAGCTTGGCCTGCTCTGAGGTCTGCTCCCCTTAAATTTTTAACACCTTCAATATGAGGAGCCAATATTAGCGTTTTATCATTTTGACTTCTCTCATTCTCTAAATCTGTCGCTCCCGAGGACAGCTGAGCACCGCAGGAAAGGCCCTCCCTTTCCTTCCACGCTCACCAATTTCCAACCCTTCTCTCATTCCCTGTTCATTCACAGTGCCATGTTGTTGATGCACACCGACCCCGGGCCCCATCCACTGACACCTGTCTGCCATTTGTTAGCACCAGGGGAGTTTTTTTCCTTAAAGCTGACAGATTATTACAAGCCTCATTCAATTATTAGCAAAGCATTTTTGAGCGTCTGGTTCTCCAAGGTTCTTTATTTAAATAAAAGTTCTTCAACTTTTTTTCCAGCCAAGTACCCCTTCCATTGTAATAAATTGCATGGATTCCCCCATACTTCAACCCTTCATATGTTAAGACATATTAAGCTATTTAGGGCTGTCTGTGGTGATAATGTAGTTAAAACGAGCATACAACTTTATTTAAAATATTTAAAGGGCCTATATCACAGAAAACGCAATTGTTCTCACTTTTTTAAATAAAAATGTTTAATGTATGTACTGCTGAAGTTTAAAAATGTACCATTTACTCCCTGGTCCATATGGTTTGTTATTGGAAACTAGAGGCAAAAACTGAATTTACTGTTTTTGTGATGTCAGAAATACCAACCGATTTATCATATATCCATGCTCAGCATACAACAGGTTAGTCCTGTCCACTCATGCTGAAGAAGACTTGAAATGACAGAATCAAAACAGTGTAAAGGATAAAGAAAGGTTGGAAAGGGTTTGGATAAATATCATAAGCAGAACTCAAGCAGAACAAATGTGGAACGTGGGCCCTTTAATTAGCAGTGGCAAACATAATATTATTAATGAGAGAAACTTTGTTTTTTGCTTTTCTTACCATGAATATTGCCAGTCCTTGATAAACTGCAGGAGTCATTACAAAAAAATCATATTTTGCGGGCAGATTATGAAAAAAGTTACAGAAATATATTTTAAAAAAATTTTAAAGCCATTTTTAAGGTGTCATTACAGGTTCTTTTTGACTTCACCACCTTATTAAAGGTTAAAAAAATCCCCCCTGGTTATACATCACAGACTAGCTCTGCCTTATTATTACTTAATCTCTATCAACCTGGTTGGCCTCACCTACCTCATCTTCTCCTCTTCTTAATTACCCTCATATTGTGTTTTTTTATTCCCTCTTGGGAATAAACCAGGAGAGTGAATGCCACATGCAGTTGATGAGGAAGAGAGGGAAAGTGAACGTAAAGACCAATGTTAAAAGGATGGTTTGTCCAGAAAATACAATTTAAAAAGTTCTGACTAGCCAAACCATGTTTGGTCTAATGAAAGCTTATACCCACCAATTAGCATAATTCATTTACTTTGTTAAACCATCCAGCTGTTGAATTGGCATCCAGCTGTTCCAGCTGTGTAGCATAATTTTGTGTCTATACTGTTTTCTAAATTGATTATATTATTCAAATAGAATTAGAAATAGAATATATATTAAAATACATGGCACAGCTGGTGGCCTATTGGTTAGGGCATTTGCCCTGCGATCAGAAAGTCGTGTGTTCGAATCCCAAGACTGCTAGTGACACCTCTGATGTACCCTTGAGCAAGATACTGTCCCCACCCACTGCTCCCCGGGCGCTGTGTTCCTGACTGACCGCTGCTTCACTTGGTGAAAGGGTTAAATATAAAGAAAGAATTTCATGCTGTTCACATTGTGTGCTGTGTTGTGTTCATGTATGACAGAATGGTCATTTTACACATTTTACACTTTACATGAAAATGTTTTAAATAAAAAAATTACAGTAAAAAAATTAAAGCAGCAGAGTTTTGAGCTGTTCATATCATTTTTAGTATCTAAATTGTATTTTGAATGACAGTTTTCTGTTGTACTGTTTTAAAATAGATGGAAATAGTCATTTGCATTAAAAGGTGTTTATTGTAATTTTTCAGGGAAGCTATGTTAATTCTTATTTAAAGAATACATAATGTCATGAACTGGCCTGCTGTTAGCCCAGTGTTGCATTGTGGATGAACCCAATTACGGAGAGACAGGAAAGAGCAGGTAACCCACGCTTTTACTTTTAAGAGCACTCTGTATTGACAGCAGTGATTCCCCACCAGGAATTCGGGTTCTCACACAGACACACAGAGAATAAGGCGACTAGAAACTGGAGTACTCATGGTACCAACGAGTTAAATGAAGTTGAGTTGGGCAGACTCAATGACTGAGCAACCTCCGAATACCGCTTTCCTGTATATTTACTGTGTGACTGTGCCCACAACAATAACTTTATCAAATTTGAAATATAACAAAATACCCCCTTTGTATACTCACAGACCCAAATGAAGTATAGACTGAAAGTTTAGATTCCGTACTTCTGACAGAATTCCTCAGCTGTCAATGAGCTTTGAGTGATCAGTAAGTAGTATCCTTGCTTTTGCTATTGCTGACCATGCCTGCGATTTCTGAATGTTAATCTGTAAAAATACCAACATTTCTAAGCAGTTTATAAAAAAAATCTCTGATCTACTGATTCATACACTCAGTTTTTTTCCCCTCAGGCATCCATTAGAAGCAGCCATTAAGGAGCTTAGGTCTTTCTTTTTCCTCTCTCTCCTTTGCCTTCCCTCTCCTCCTCTCCACGGCCCTCCCCTCATTTCGATAAAATAGATTTTTCAATTAAGCATAGTGTGAAGGGAAGCGCCTCACATGGAAGGGCCTGACCCCATTTGGGTGGCAAGTTTTTCTTGGGTAAATTGACACACTTAACTCTTGCTCTCAGCTGCTACGAGCTGTAATTGGCCCAGACGAAGGCAGTGCATTTCGGAAAATGTGAAATCTCTCACATCGGTGAGTCAGAATACAAATCCCACAGTTCAGCACAGACACTTCAGTTAGATTTTGGCTTTATTCATGCTAAAGGAAAACAAAAAGAAAGAGAGAAAATGATATGTCAGCAAAGGAAAAATGTTCAGAATTTACAGATCCCATAATAACCTGGATTTAAAATTCACCACTAAAATTCAAGCAAATTTACAGGAGAAGGTAAAACATTCTGACTTTCAGTGGAATAAAAAATTAAACAGCGTTCTATTCCAGATCATTTTGGAGCATCCTTGCTGATGCGTTCATCATTAACATTTTTCAAAGTATTAATATTTAAAAAATGAAAAGTTTTGCTCCAACATCGATCAAATCATGTCAGAATATATATATATATATATATATATATACACACACACACACAGTAAACCCCTGTTTATCGCGGGGGTTACATTCCAAGAGCATATAGAGTATAGTGAAAAACCGTGATGTGATGTGGTAAAAAACAAAAAGCCTAAAAATGCCAATTTTTATAGTATAAACCCTAAATATGCCCCCAAATATGTTACCAAAACATTTTAATTTAATTTTAATACATTACCCTTCAAGAAAATGTAACGGTAAACCCGTAGTCGTACTGTACAGTTTACACTGAACTCCCACAGCGCTAGAATGTAAATACCGATGTTACCCCTGTATAGACTGTACTGTAATTCATGCATGGGCGTTTTCTTTGGTATGCACTGTCATTTTCTTTGGTATAAGCAGGTAAATACAGAAAGAAATTAATTTAATTTACAGTAATAAAAATACAGGGCTTTAGGAAGAACAAAACGAAAAACACGAGAACACTCCAGAAGCTACAGGGGTAAATTCTGGACTGCAGCTGCATCAAAGGGCACCAGCCAATCATCAGCAAGGAGAAATAAATAGCGTTCTCGCATTGGCTACTTTCAAACCTCCCGCCTCTGAGTACAGCGGTACTTCACCAACCCAAGACGTGCTTTCTTTGTGTTTCTCTCAACAGTACGAAAACATTTATAGTTTTTTTTATATGGAAATGTAGCTGAATTTATGTTAATATTTATGTTACACAATTAGTAAATTATATTTTTCTTAATAATTTAGTACTAAAATGCATGAAAAATTATAAACTGCCACGAAAAAAGCTGTGACATCCGGGCCTCGTTCGCCATGCCTTCTCATCCTTGTGCTGGGTTGTTTATGTTTGGGTGCGGTGCTTAGCAACACAGCACGAGGACGAGGCAGACGAGGCCCGGATGTCACAAAAGCAAAAAAAAAACGCACAGGATATCTGCATTTTCGATGTTAGTTGCAGGGGTTTCAGCAAACAATTATTAGTTCAGTTCTCAGAAAAAAATCCACGACGGACTGAAACCACGACTGCTGATATGCGTTAAAGTGGGGGTTTATGTGTGTATGTATATACATACATGACTGACCAAATGATACTATGTCATATACTATAAACATGGGTGAAAAACACTACACAGCAAAAATGCCCACAAAATGCGGCCTACACCAAATCTCTGGCACATTGTTGTCTTTTTGTTTTCTATGGAAAAAATGTAGTTAATTAATAGAAATACAAAACAATTGATCAAGGGTGTTCAAATATTTGGATGCTACTATATAAGGTTTTAAATTTTGTGTATTGCTTCTATATTCATGTGTTCCAGTTTTATTCACCCATATATGTCTTTTAGACATATTCAGTAACAATATACATTACATTGTATTCAGTTGTAGTGACGATCTACTGTGCATGTATAAGGCTTCTGTTCTGTTTTCTCTTTCTCTTTCTTGGTCTCTCTCTCTCTCTCTCTCTCACACACACACACACACACACACACACACACGGCCGTAAGGGGATATAAAGGGGAATTTCTCTAATTCCTGATCAGTGATTCAACCCTGAAGATTATTAGAAAGAGCTTAGAGGCCAGACAGCAATGTGTGTGTGTGTGTGTGTGTTTAAGGGGAATTGATTGCCTTTGGGCATGTTAAACATGCCCCAACAGTGAACATCACACAGCAAGATACAACCGCATGTGTGCCCCCACACACACACACACACACACACACACACACACACACACTGGTCAGCCTCTTCATCCTCCCTCTCTCTGTCTGGCTGTATGAGTAGGAGCAGCTTGCAAGTGTGAGGATGGTAATTATGGGGGTGTCACGCTTCACCCTTCTCATTGTCCCCCAGTGTGTGTGTGTGTATTTGGAACGAAGAAATGGGGGAGGGGCAAAGAGAGTGTGATAAGTTATGTGCTGTAAGGGCGTGTTGACAGGAGCAGCTGGACATCAGTGGTAATGAAAAAGGACACACATGCACACAAGCACACAGGACAAAGCGCAGAGAACGCCACGCCATCTTGTGGTCAGTGAAAGTGGCACAGACGATGGACGTGTCAAAACTTCGTAAGTTGTTTCATTTGTTTTATTGTTACGTTTTTTTAAGACAGCAGCTGGTCTTTATCAACATTTAATGACAAATGGAGGAATACTTCAAAGACCATAAACTAATGGCTGAAACACTGCTTTTAGCTTCGTTATTTCGTAGGGCTAAACTGCGGTAGGCTGAATAGGTGCTAAATGTGTTGCTTTTGTGACATCACAAGTTCAAAATGGTCTGTTTCCATAAACTGTGCGTATGGCCTGGGGTGAGAATGGTAGGTTTTGACACTTTAAAAATGTTCACATATTACAATAAACTAATTTTAAAAATAAGAAAAAATCAATTTTCCTTGGTAACAGCCCTTCAAAGCAAGACCTCACATGTTTTTTGGAACCATAAAATACAGTCTGATCAGTAAAAACAGACAGACGTGCCTAGTGCTAAAAACAGTGGCTAAAAACAAGAGTAGCGGCCAAATTGGATAGGGCTGCCATTCATCCAGAATTCTCCAATTTGTCCAACAAATAGAAAAAAGGAAGTAAAATTCAAAAAAATTTACCATTCTAAAATATTACCACTGCTTATGATATTTAAACTATTTATTCTTTATCTACTAAAACCATTTGAACACAAAGAATATACTTTCAGATTACCAGAGATCGTTTCAGATTACCAGAGAGAGATTGGGAGAACAACTGTTTTTGAGTGGTGTACTGCTGAAGATATTTTTAATCAATAGGATTCTGTGTCTGGAGCTGAACTGACTCCATTTACACCCTAAAAACGCTCCTTTAAAGGTTTTTTTAGAGTGACTGCAGTTCTACATGGTGTTTTATAGGGTTATTGGGTTTCAGCAGAAACATTATAGGGGAATGCCATCAACTGGTTAAAAAATTAATGGGGAAGCTCATAAGACTCTTTTGGTCTATTTTCCACTCTTTAGTAAAAATAGACCAAAAGGCTTAGCATAATGTTTTTTATTATTATCAAAATCCTTATTAAATCTGTGATGATTTGCATTCCACAATTATAAAAAAAATATGTTTTGTTCACTACTAAAATGACCTCTGCAGTTTGAAAATGCCCAATAACCCCTTTTTTTGGAATTACATTACACAGACTGCATTCACTGTCTTCAGCGAATCAGAGTCCACCTTATATTTTGTACTCATGGACTGTGAATTTATCTCAATAGTGGCCAACACACTGTATTTCCATATTTTGCAAAAACAACTAAATATGATTTTAGCAATTGTAAAACCAACCCAGTTGGTCAATCAGCAAAAACATGGTCTCAACACTCATAAACCAAGAAACTAACAAAACCAAGAGGGCAGACTTACACAATTTACTAAGTTATGAATTCTTAAACATCACAATGCATTTGAAAAAAATCACTGAATGTCCATGAAACAAGAATGAACATGCTCGTTGACAATAAAACACCTGCACTTCACACTTTGTGTGATGTTGAGTTTAAACTTTGAACAATATTTCTATAACTACAGATCTGAAATTCTAAAGTTTCAAATACATCAGATTAATAGGTAGAATTTTATATTTTCACAATTGTGCAATAACAGGTTAATGTCATTTTTGTGGAAATATTTGGAAGATTACTTAAATATGAAAAGCAACAGCTCTAGAACCTTACTATGAAAATTTATTTACTTTATTTAGAAACACCTCCTATATTTATTTACCACCCCTGAGTTTAGTTGGGGCGTTTGCACTTGTGCTTATTACCTGTTAGCTCAATAACTATAGCACTTACCCAAAAATGTCTTGGCTCAACTACCTTTAAGGCAAGGCAGAATAGTGTGCAAATTTTGATTTCTAACAGGCCTTAAAATTTCTGCTAAAAGTGTAGGCCATCATTGGCGGGTGATGAAACAGAGAAAAAGAGCTTGAGAAGATGACACTCTCTCTTCCTTTGTCTCACTTTTAATGAACAGCCAAAGGTGTTAATGGTATTTGTAGTAGGTGTGACTTTACTAGGCTTCAACACATTGGTTTAGGGCCCAGAGAAGAAGACCTCTCTTCCATGGAAAAGCGAAAAAGAAAAAAAAACATATGCACAGAGACCAACGTCTGTTACAGCCAGCAATTATTTCTAGCTGAGAAGTGGGATGCACAGGCAAAGTGTGATTCTTCAAGGGAATCAGGGAATCTCTCTCTTTTACACACATAATACATACACACACACTAGATGCACCTCACTTCATTTGCCTGGCTTCCTGGAGTGTTGATTATTTCATTTCAGCCCATGTTGCCTTGGCTTACTTGAAGAAAATTAACTATTATAATAAAGCACTGCCCTGCTTGCTCTGATTAGTTCTCAACGTGGATGCAAGCAACTCTAGCAACTCCTATTCATTCATTTCGAACCTTTACATCATGTTAAGGATTACACATGTGCCTTAAATGAATATATGTTAATACTTCCATATTTCAATGCTCTAGCCACAGCCAATATACTGTCCCCAAGCAAACAGATTAGCCACAAGTTAACACAATAGTCAGGACAAAATTTTGGACTGAACTGTATCATAATGCTGTATCACTAGCATGTAAGTCTGTAACTAATGTGTCAACGAGCTAACATTAATAAAAGACACAAGCAAATATAGCTTGGAGCTAACACATTATCATTAATATGTTTGCTTATGTTTAGGGTTAGGGAATTAGAGCAGGACACTCTAAATCAACTTTAATTTCAAACATAGTATTTGAAACTAAACATGGAAATATCAATATATTAACAAGCTGTTAGCTCCAAGCTAACAGATTAGCTACAGGCTAGCATGCTAGTCGTGACACAAAAAGTATTGTCAAATAGCATTGCAGAGTATCATATTGTTGTTTCATGGCTAGCATCCTAGTGTGTAGGTTATGTGTTAACTTGGAGCTAACATATAGTCGTTAATATATTTAAGTTATCATTTTCAGTTTCAAGTACCATATTTGACATTAAAGTTGTGATTTAAAGTGCCTCGCTCTAAATACGATACAATACAAACTGTACAATAATGTATGTTGTGGTGTTACAGTACGGCAAAGTGGTTCTTTTATGGCATCATCACATAAAACACTTTTTGGCTTCTTTTTTTGTTTGTTCTCAAGAGCATTCCATAAAAACACAGTAAGCTGTAATCACATAAGCCATCCAATTTGTGTGTCAGCTGATGTAACTACGCATCTTACAGGTAAACTGCATTTAAACTGAACAAGTGCACATTAACAATCCCCAGCATTGCATTTCAAATGTTTTCGTCACAATCAGAATTCTCGTCTACTGCATATATTCACCTCGACCCCATCGTTCACCCTCCCCCCTTTGCCTCTTTAGGATTTTTAGATTTTTTTTAACCTCCCATCAGAAATCCAACTAACCAAAACCAGTCTTGTGTCTCCACTCTGTTTGTCCAGCTGGCTTCACCATACACATGCTTGGTTTGCTCCTAATGTGACACACTGTTATTTTAATTTGTTTAATGTTTTTTCCAGTCTCATTCCCTATTTGTCTCCATGAAAAAAGGAAAAAGAAAAACTTTCTCAGCCTTGACTCATCCCGTTCCATCCTGAATTCTAACAGTGTTTTGTGGCTGTATCACGATTTGTCTGGAGTATTAAGTTACTTTTTAAAAAAAAGTTTTAAAAAGCATCAGAACAACGCAGCTGCTCTGTCTACAAAAAATGTCTACAAGAAACTGCAACTACCACGAATATGATTACAAATCATTTCTAGTTCTGCAAGCGCAAGCCTGCTGATGCTGTCAGCATAAAAACTCAACGAGTAGGCGCTATAATGTTAGCATGTCAAATCAGTATGATAGTGTGACACTGACTGTTGTTAATGTGAGTTAATAGGAGATACTATGACAACGCCTGCAGCTGTGAACGAGCATATTAAGAGAAGTAATTAAGCATGGGACAGTGTCGCTCACAATTGATGGAGTCATAAGAGAGAGAGAGAGAGAAAAGGCTGGAGAGCCTATTCATTTAAAAAAGAGGGATGGGGAGGGAAAACCTTGTGAGAGTGAAAAATAGAAGGGGAAAAGATAGAGGGATGAGAGAGAGTGGAGTGGGAGAAAGAGAGACTAAGAGAGAGAGAGACTAGCACAAGCCAACACTTAATTAGCTGTCATCAGCTTAGCTCCACCGAGAAAAAGAGTGACTAATAATTAATGATAAAAGTGAAAGGGGAGAGAGGAGAGGGGGGTGCAAGGGAGAGAAAAAGACAAACGAGGGGAGGAGGGGAAGAAGAGGTTAAAGACTGGAAGGAGTGCAGGAGGAAAAGGAGAAAAAACAGGATGGGACAGGGATACAAGAGTGAAGGCGAGAAAAGAGAGAAGCGATTTGAAACGGAGAAGCCAGTCGAGATCCGAGGTCATTAGAGTCAATGAGAGAAGCGCAAGAAAGAAGAGAGTGAAGACTTTAAAATCAAACACTGCGTAATTGCCTGGCTTAACAGAGCCCTGTAGCTCCAGGCATTATGATGTCATTAAGAAAAAAGGAAGCAAGTGGCCGCAGTTGGCCAATCCTGAGCCTTCAATTGTGACATCATAATGGCCAGAAATATAATAACTCACTATATTAGCACAAAAAAAGTTTTCATTTGTTCTGTTACTGGTTACCACAACAATTAAAAAAAAAAAGAAAAAAACAATACATTTTTCAGACATTAACAGCTTTGAAAACAAACCCTGTGGCCAGAATAAAATTTAGATCACAGGTCACTAGGTGGTAAATAATGGTGCAAGCAAACTGTTGAGACATCTTATTAGAAATGCATTATCATTACTTTTGTCAGTGGTTATCTCAGCCTAGCATAACCATAAAAAAGCATGACACATTTCTGTAAGTTTATAAACAGCTGGGCATTTCATTATAGAGCCATATGTGAATTTAGCGTGGATGACAATCCTGCCTGGATAAACAGGTATTACACATCTGTACTCACAGTGTCTAGCATCCACCCTCTTCCTGTTAGTTTTGCTGTGCTAAAGTTCCTCTCATTACTGCTACACATAGAAATGCTTAAAACACTTTGAACAAACTTAAACATGGAGAAAGTGTTTATTGAGGGCTACATTAATTTTGTTGAGCTATGTGGGGTTGGGCTGGCCAGACCTCTTAACACCTCTGTGATAATTTCTGACAGGTGTTCCATGTCGTATTGGGGCTAAAGTAACAACGGAGAATGCTCACTTTTCACACTGGGTTTAAAAGTACTTGAAACTGACATTTGAAGCCATTTATGGCTTTTGGCCATTTTTCTTTTTACACAGCCAAACTTGCTTCAACCTGGCTCTGAATACACTCAGTAAGAGTGTAAATACTTTAACTGGCTTGAGCTAGTAATCACAGGAAAGGTTGAAGCTCAGGAATAAAATGAGTAGCTCCAAGCATGATTATTATATTGAAAGAAAATGGAAGCAAGTGGTGCGACTGGCCAATCGTATGACTTCAGCTGTGATGTCATAATGGCTCAAATGAAATTACGCAACACTGCCTATGACATCACAAACAGCAATGCATGAATCAGCCAAACATCAAAGAACATAAACTGTGCTAGGATACGGAGTGTGCACTGTAAAAATGCACCATTGTTAATTGAGTAATTTTTCATCTTTGATGTCATCCACCTCTGACGAATTACCTCTAACAATGCCCTTTCCTCCACTCCGCTGTGATATTGTATGATTTTAATTATGACAGTATGATGTCGTTGCTGCAAATAAGGCCCATTCTTAATGCACAAACATGTTTATAATGAGGGTGCAATCACTGTGAGAGTCAGTCATTAAATTGTTAATTGCTTTGCGGCATAATTCTTTTAATTAGCCACAACATCACTGCTGCTTGATGCCAAAGGGGACAATCACAATTTATCCCAAAATAAATAAATAAATGGTAAAACAATATGCACAACAAAATCAACTTCAGATTGTAAGTATGGAGCACAGAGCTAAGGACAGCGATGGAGAGATAAGTGTGTGCATGTGTGTGAGGCAGAATGCTTTGCGTTTTTGCAAAGGGAGAAAATTGTAAAATCAATGTGTTTGTCTATGGATGCAGGGCTAATTGGAGGTGTGTAGATGGCACTGAAGCACATATGCCACATGGAGCTGTGCTGAGCCAATAACTCAGCAGGACACATTTCTAACAGATGCACACAGAGAGAGAGAGAGAGAGAGAGAGAGAGAGAGAGAGAGAGAGAGAGAGAGAGAGAGATAGAGAGAGAGATAGATATGTGGGGGCAAATGCCTAAAAAATGTGCACCAAATGGGTATACATATCCTACAGCAGTTTATTACCCTTCATATTTCAAGTAAACACCAGGAGCTCTTTGTGAGACACATACTGGAATAATAATAACACCAAAACACACTTTTCTAAACCATTTTTTCATGCTGATTTCAGATCTTTTTTCATTTTTTTTCAGTCACACAAATTTTTGGAATTATGAGTAACATTAGAATTGCAATAGACTTGCTGTTTTTATTAAACCACAGCCACCAATCAAGTAACTCTTTCAATATTTTCAGTGCAAAGTCAGATAGGCGCAGACTGTGGCATAGAAATAATGATTGGTGCCAGTCAGCTACCCCTGCTTCTTCAAAAACGCTTAGTATATGATTATTATATGCTAATTATACCACTATCATGCAATATACAACTAGCTTCATCGCAAAAACTGTACGTGCTAGGGAAAAACTAAACACAGATTTGAAATCAGCATGAATGATTCTGATGATTTTGACCTGTTGACCTGTGTAATTGGACATGCACGCTGTTTTGCCACAAATATCAATTTATAAACTTTCATTTTTAAATTCTAAAAGGAAATTAGAGTGATGACTGATGCTTGTTGATGGTTTTTGCTAATTAAAAATATTTATGTATCTGATGGAAGTTCTTATCCAGAGTGACTTACAGAGTAACTCAGAGATACTACACGTAGGTATCTCTGAGTTATGAATTTTGCCCAAGGACTCTAATTAGGGTAGTGTGATATTCCTACCTCAGCAGTCTGCTTCTTGGAGCGATATTACCCAATATGATAGTAAAACAAGTGATCATTTCTTGGTTAAAAAAAGAGTAACTAGTAAACTATTTATAGCAATAATTTAAGGTTAATCCAGTCAGTTATAATCTAGTCAGTGATGAATTCACCAAATATGCTTTTAGTTAGCATTTAGTTTAACTTGTTATATATACACGTATACCTGAAACAAATAAGGTTGAATGGTCCTGCTAGCCAGTTAACGGTGCTTTTACACTCTAAACTAGCTACCATTGTGTCAACTTAAATCCACACTATTCATGTTTTACAAACAGACAAAATGTTTTATACACATTGTTAAGATAAGATAAAGATAAACCTTTATTAGTCCCACAAGTGGGAAATTCGATCGTTACAGCTTGGCTTCTTGAATAAAGTTATTTTTTAACTCACACATGCGTCAATACCTCCTTTCATGACATACATTTATATAAGAAAGATATAGGATTCAGACCATTTTAATAAGCTGGGTTGTTTTTGTTATATTCATAAATTTTCCTTTTACTAACCCTTTTCCTTTCCATAGGTTCTAAGGATACACACAAGTAAGTACTTCAAAAAGTCACAGGTTTATTTGGTGTGCACTATGGTGACAACATTGCCATCTTCCCACTCAGGTTTCCAATTCTCCCAGCTTCTCCCAGTCCTCCAATAAGAATCAACCTGCCAAAAAAATGGCCCTCTTGGCCTCCACAATGATTCTCACCCCTGATGACACCCACTAACACACACACACACACACACACACACACACACACATATATATATACACACACACACATATATATATACACACACACACACACACACACACACACACACACACACATATATATATATACACACATACACCTTGTTTTTTCATGCGGTTGTTTATTAAACATTTGCATGTATCCTGCCTTCGACCAATCACTGTACTTGTAATGATAATTTTTTAATTCTAAATATGAACAGAAAAATGTATGTCTAAGAATAACGAAGGACAGGAATTTAAAAAAAAAAACAAAAAACAACAGACAGGGTAAAGAATTCAGACAACAGAAATGATCAATTTTAGTACTTTAGTACTGTTTATTAGCAATTGTACCCAAATTTCAATATCCTCAATACATTTATAATGGGATTCAGGGCAGGGAAATAACTAAATAATGAATATTAATTTTTTTCAGTAACCAGTCTTCAATTATTCTGGGTATCCTCTAATTTATTTTCTTTCTGCTCCTTTGCACATTTCTTCATTACAAATGCACAGTTTATATTTATCTACACATGCACATCTTCACTTACTTATTTGTATTTGTATAAAGTGAAACTTAATGTGACAAACCTGTCCGGGAACAGTTAGTTTCGGTTCAATGAACTTTCACTTTACATATTATCAACCAATTGCACTGACAGGGATGTTTAAGGATTGTTATGACTCATTTTTTCAGGTGATGTTTAATACTACTATCTCTGAATGTTCTCCACTGTTTTAAATGGCTGCATATCTAATGACATGAACTGACTTATTGCTTGAGTTTGGACAGAGGTAGTGGGGATTATGGTACTAATCATTGCTGGAAGCATTGTTATACGTGGTTGTACTCTGATTGTATATTTACATTTACAGCATTTAGCAGATGCCTTTATCCACAGCGACTTCCATTCCCTAACTACAGGGGGCAGTCTCAGCAACTCGGGGTTACGGGTATTGCTCTGGGAACCAGTGGTGGTGTGCTGAAGGTAGGATTCGAACCCATGACCTCTTGGTCCAGAGACAAGTATCCTACCCATTAGGCCACCACCATTGTACAAGGAGTACCACGCTCTCTCAGGGATGCAAAAACAAAAAAGACATCATATTGTGCACAGGCGCGAGCCTTGCTGCAGCGTGTCATGACTGCTCCGTGTCTGGTATTCGTATTTTAGTGTTTTTATTTTTTATTTTCCCCCCAACTTTCAACAGTTAACTCGGTTTATTTAGTATTAGTAACCTGTACCCTCTCTAATCATGCGGGTAGAGAGAGTTATCTCAATGTTTCTTCTGTGTACAAGTCTCTGTTTGGGCCGGCACGTTGCTAATGCTAATGCTAGCGGCAGCGACCCGGTCCTTGTCTACACGCGCAACCAGCTGATCTCGCTGAGG
>JBBJLS010000082.1:26290661-26315383 GCA_037577275.1 Bryconaethiops microstoma | reverse complement strand
CAGACAGCTGGGCAGCACAGCACTTGAGGGCCCTGGGACTGACCCCATCAGGGCCAGCAGCTTTGCTGGAATGGAGTCTGCACAGTTCCCTTTTGATGTCATCTGCTGAGAGGGACAGAGAGAGACAGGCTGAGGGGGCAGGAGAGGGGGGAGGAGAGTGGAGAAGGTGGGAAGAGCTGAGTGTGGGGACAGGAGATGCAGGGCAATCGAACCTATTGAAGTGCAGATTTAGGTTGTTTGCACATTCGACACCCCCATCCATCACAACACCTCTCTTTTGTCTCAGGCCAGTAATGGCCCGCATTCCATTCCACACCTCCCTGGTGTGTGTGTGTGTATATATATATATATGTATATGTGTATATATATGTATATGTATATGTATATATGTATATATATATATGTATATGTATATATATATTTTTTTTTTCTCCCTCTCTCTCTCATTTCACTTCACCAACGTAGACTATTTTGTGCAGATCCGTTTCATAAAATAATATTAAACATTTAAATTATAGGTGGGAATGTAACAAAATAGATAAAAAAGCTGGGGGAGGGGAGAAGTTGAATTCTTTTGCAAGGCACTGTAGATGTAGGGTGTGTAACTTATAAGGAAATATAGAGAAAATATACTGACAGTTTTATAATTCATAATGTATTTGCAAATATATTGCTTTATATGGTTCCTAATATATACTTTAATATATCTGAATAAATATATTTTTCAAACTTTCACATCATAAATCTACTTGTATATATTATTTGTAGTGTATATGTATAGTGAACGGAACATATAAACCAATATATTGCATTAAATATACATGTTCATATACATTTTAATATATATGAAAAGCTGCAGTTGTTTGTATATTTTTCAATATATTAAAATATGTGATAACATATGTAATCAATAATTTTTTCCATATATTATAGGGGAAGGAATAATTATTTTGTTGAAAGATTTTAATTATTGATATGAATAAAGCAATTTCTGAAGATAATTCCATAATTTCAATATCTTAGAGATGTTGAGTAAATGTCAAATTTTGCCAAACAAAATATATTGCAATTTCCATATATATTAATATATTTTTGTTTCGGAAGGTTGAATGACATAGTTTCATGGCTGAAACTAGGACTGCATCCTTGAGTATTCACTAATATGGACACCAGTCCAATACTGTCTTTTTCTCTGGGGCAGGCCAAATGGTCCTGAGCAGCGAGGCCAGCCTGAGAAAAACATACTAGGCCCAGAGAGTTTAGCAGACTATAACGTCATAGGGGACCTGGTCACACAGGAGAAGCACAAGCCAAGCATAATGGAAACCAACATAAACAGTCAATAGTATTAAGGGCTGGACTGGAAGAAGATGGTTGAGGACTCAAAAGAAATGACCCTTATAAGGAAAGAACAGAGTGAAAAGATGAGATTTGGTGACATTTTGTCTTGCTGGGCTTTGTATGAGAGGTGAGGTCAAATGGGTTGCCTTGATCAAGGATCCCTTTGTTTGTTTTTCTTGTCATCCAAAGATCTCTCAAAAGTCTTTGATGAGTATTTCTTCCATGCCTCATATTATCCAGGTTCTGATCTTAGAGACACATCATCACATTTGGAGATCTTCACCCTTGTCCTGTATAATGCCAATATAAGTCATGTTTTTTGAGCACTGGATCTTTTATTGGCCAGCATTTCTACATCTTTACACCTTTACCATCAATGGTAAACTATTGCCATAATCTTTCTCTACCTTGAGCTGAGGCCTTATTTATTTCGCTTTGTTCTTTCCTATAAAGGAAAGTAACAGGCAGTAATGCGGCGTATGAGTGAAGGAGTTTTTCTTTTCCTTTTTCTGTGGCTTTATTGTGCTTTTATGATTTTACAACTGTGTTAGGATAGGTGACTTAGGCTAGAATGTGCTTCGACTAACACCAAAATTCACATCACTGTCGAAACAACGGATCTGTGTCGTAACTCGAGGACCCCCTGTATTATTATTACTACACTACATGTTCTTAAGACTACTTTTGTATTTCCTCCTCCTTCTACTACAACTACTAAAAATAATTATCTTGCTACTACTACTACTACTACTACTACTACTTCTACTTCTACGACTATGTTAGTGAGATATTGGCCCATGCTATAGTCCTTACATACGATTCTGATGAAAATCTTGTAGACGCAAGCAATGCTGCATTCAAACTATACATTTGCGGTTGTTTCCACTGATTATGTCAATACATACACCATTATGCTGGTTGTGTAAACATTCTGTGCAAACATCAGTCCTAAATATGTCTAGAAATAATTCATTAGCAATTACTTTTTGGGGAATAACAATGATATAAATGGAAAGACACTTTGAAAGTCTCTTGAAAACTGCCTAACAAGCATACACTGAGTCAGCCATAGCCAGAGTGTCCGCCCATAGCCATAATCTCTGAGCTTATTCTGCTGCTGCAGAAGCCATTAGAAGTTGAAAACATAAGTACTGTTTAGACAGGATAAATTTTCCGACATGAAGAAATACTACCACAGAACATCTGTAATATTTATATCTGAAAGAAACGTGAGCTTATGAGCTTGGGCCTGAGAATTGCTCTCAAAAATGCAAAAATTAGTTGGCATCCAGGCCACTGGAGTTCCTCCATTCCATGTCTTTATGGACCTCATTTTGTGCAATGGGGCACAGTCATGCTGGTTTAGGCAAGATCTTTCCCTAAACTGTTGCCACAAAGTTAGAAGCATATTGTCTAAAATGTCTGTGCGTTGTATTTTTCAAAGGAACTCCTCTTCCTCCACTGAACTTTACTGCTGATGCAATGCATAGTGATTGGATTCATCCAAACAGACAGTGAAGCATGATTCAACATTCCAACTTGTTTCCAGAATCAAGTGGTGGTGTGCTGTACACTGCTCCAGGTGCCACTAGGTATTGCACATAGTGATTTTTAGCTTGTGTGCAGCTGCTTGGCCATGGAAGCCCGTGCACATTATTTCTGCTGATGTTGCTTCCAAAACCAGTTTGATACTCTGTAATAAGTGCAAAAATCACCAGGACACGCTATTTGTATGCTTATAGATGCATATAAAGCCTTAAATGGCCTCGCACCCGATTACCTCAGTGAACTTATCTCTTACTATAAACCTCAGCGGTCACTCAGATCTCAAGGTGCTGACTATTTACTTGTCCCCAGAATTATGAAAGCTTCATCGGGGGGAAGAACGTTCTCATATATAGCCCCCAAGCTCTGGAATGCTATTCCAAACAACATTCGGGACTCAGACACAGTCTCAGTTTTTAAGTCCAGGCTGAAAACATACTTGTTTAGTCAGGCTTTTTGTATTTAATTTTTCTTGTTAGATGGAAGGTGTAGAGCTGGGTGGCGGTGGGCACAGAGAGTTCAAGTAAACTGGGACAGTGGTGTTGTCACCCCACCACTCCTCACGTTCACTCGGGTTTGTGATGGTGAAGTGGAGGTGCCGGTGTCTCGGGGCGCTCTCATGCCCATCATACCTCTCGGTTCTGAAAACTGCTTTGTGACAACCTGGTTGTAAAGAGCGCTATATAAATAAAATTGAATTGAATTGAATTGAAGTTTATAGCCGCAGAAGGTCCATTAGAGAAGCCTGTTGCAATAGCAGAGGGGCCTGTAGCAGCAGCAGAGGGGCCTGTACCAGGCGTAGAGGGGCATTTAGCAGCCATAGAGGGGCTTCCAGAACCACCAGCAGGTCTGTCAACCCTACCAAATGTTGGGGGCCTTCCCCTGAATTTTTTGAGGGGGGGGCATACTGGGGACTTGCAGAACTCCAGAGGAGCTCCCCGGCAGGAATTGGGACCTGGGTTCCCCGCTGAAGGGCTCCCAGGAGGGGACTCTGGCCCCAAGACAATGAGGGGCTTCAGGTAAGGGGCTCTGGCCCCGAGGACAGAGAGGGGCTCCAGGTAAGGGGTTCCACCCCTAAGGACAGTACAGTGCTCCCCGGAGGGGACTCTGTCTCTGAGGTCAGTGAGGGGCTTCCAGTAGGGGGCTCCGACCCCATTGACAGTGATGGGCTCCCGGTAGGGGGCTCCCTGAGTAAGGACTGGGGCTCCCAAAGGGGAGCGTCCCATGGGATGCACCCGGACCACCCTGAGTGTGCGGAGCACCAGCCAGGATATCATCTGGTGAGATGCGGTCGGGTGGGGCTCACGGGACGCTTCCCTTTGCCTGCGCCTTCCCCCCTTCCATCCTTTAGATGTTGTGGGGGATTGTTTGCTACCTGGTGGGGCGTTCTGGGGGGGGGTTACTGTCAGGGCTGGAGACTGTCATGGTAGGAGGCCACTAGAGGCCGTCCTTTTTCTGTTTTTGGTTTTGGGGTTTTATTTTAGAAAATTTTATTATGAAGGGATGTTTTAGTTTCAGATAGTTTGTGTTTAGGGTTTAGTTTGTGTTTAGGGTTTCTGTCTTGTCATTGGTTTATGGGGTTCTTTAGTTTGTTTTTAAGTTCCTTTGGGACGGTCCACCGTCCTCTTTATTACATGTGTTTCTCCTAAAATCTGTTTTGGAAAAGTTTCAAGTTTTGGTGTCTGACCCTTGTGTCAGTCTTGTTTCATTTATGTTTTTGGAAAATAAAATAAAAGACAAAATGCAGCACTTTGACTACGACTGGTGCAAGGAGAAGGAGGCCCTGCGAAGTGATACCCAGGAAGATCTGGAATGATCCTGTGTTGAAATCACCCAGGTTTTCAGTGAGGTTTACATGAGGTGACTGGGGTGGCCAAGTCAAATGTTTGATTCTTGGGTTGAACCATTTTTGTGTGGATGTGTGTTTCACTGATGCTGAAAGATCCAACCATGATCCAGTTTAAGCTTTTTGGCAGTGGCAGCCAGATTTTTAATCTATTTATTTATCTGTCTATCTCACATAGGAAGGTATGGGGAATGGTTTATTTAGCTTTGTAATGCTAAATAAACAATGCAGTGGTGATTCACCACTTAGAAATTTTGTCAGGCTTACTCTAAAATATAACTAATGTTTGGGACACTGTCTTAAAATGCATTAATCATCAAAGCCGTTTTTTAAACTTTAAAACTATGAATTGCCAGGCTTTCTAGAGAGCCAACATATCTACCCAACATATCTCATGAATTTTTAGATTTGTAGAATGTCTCCATTCACACCTTCTGTCTCACAGCTGAGCCAAAATTCAGGGAAATTGGCTTAAATAGGGAATATATCAACACTCTCTCTCTATCTCTCTCTCTCTCTCTCTCTCTCTCTCTCTCTCTCACACACACACACACACTCAGTTTCTCTCAAGCTTGTGCCAACTAGGTGAATTAAATATGTGAATGATTCATCAGTACAAAGTTATGCTAAAATAGACAGGGAATAGCTTTCTTTTTTCCTTTCTACCTGTTTGGTTCCTTAATGCTCCATACCCTTCAATTTATCTTTCATCTTGCTTATTGTACTGTATTGACAGCAATTTATTTTAATGCAGGTAGTTGCAAGCTGTGACATAATTTTCATGCAACTTGACCGTTGATTGATTATGCTAACATTGATCCAAAGCTCTTACTTTTGATACACTGTGATGTATTATATACGTCTGCATATTTGTAGCATTTTTTCACCTTTGTGTAACATGAGAAAGCCTGAGGTGACCAATTTTTAGTTGGTAACATTTGAAATAATAACAAAACCCAATATAATCCGTTTCCTGACTTTTATGTAATTAGTCCATATTTTTATCTAATATTGTTATGAGATCAGTTTTGCAAAAAAATAATGTACTTCCACATATTTTAGAACAGATGCTAATGCTACATTGAAAAATTCAGACTTAACTTTGTTCCTCTTTATTTAAGCCACCTCTAATATTAGGTTGGTGTCCATTCATACTTACCTTTATTCTGTTACCTTTTTGTTTGTGTTTCCTTTCTAGTTTTGGTTTCTGTTCCTGTTATGCCTGGTTTGTCCTTCCCCTGTGTGTCAAGATCCTCTATGTTATGGAAGTCTGCTACTCTCTGATACCTAGTATGTTTGGTTCACACTGGCTTTGCCACTGAGGGCTATTCTGCCTGCATGTGCTGCTTGTGGGTATTCTCCTTTATCTGCTGAGTTTGGACTGTGTGTGTATATGCAGTGTGCAGGCCCCTCTCATCAGTAGTGCATGGCCCACCTTCACTGCGAGGTCTGTGATGGGACCTTGCTTTGAGCCTTGTGTGGGTGCTAGGCGTCATCAGTGTGTAGGGCCCCTCCTGTGAGATCTGACAGCCTTGCCCATAGAAGATTCCCTTGTGGTTGATTTGTGTAACCCCCCCTCATCAGGTGTGTGTGACTGGCCACTGGTCAAAAACGGTGCTCCTTTTTTTACCCTTGTGTGTTTGCTGCCTGTTTCCCTGTTTTTCCACAATAAAACCAGATTCCTAACTCTTGCATATGCATCCCTTTTACCACACCCAAGACACCCACATAACATCATTATAATATGTGACTTGTGACAAATTTCAAAAAGTCCTTCACCAAACAAATCTTGCACGACAAATGTAATTATGTGATGGTGTTGCCACTTGAATGGAACCTGCTGCCAGGCAACCTCTGTCCTATCTGCCACTTTTAATGCACCTATGTCCTCAAAGATATATATATACCTGCGGCTGTCTACACAGCCCAATATGCAAAAAGCTATGATGCAGGGTTAGACCCTTTTAAGGATTTTGCTACTGCTGCAGTTCATACAAGACTTGTTTTGAGTTAAAGGGAAAAGAATTATACAAATGTTTGATTCTTTATAGAACCAATTTTGTAAATGAGTGTGAATAACCTTTTTAAAATTTAACAAATGTCCACATAAACAAAATGGACAGAAACCAATTGACTGATGGGTTCTTAAGGGAACCCCACTCTTAAAGTGATACATAGGTTAACTGAGTGATGCCAAAAGAGAACCACTTTAGATTCCTTAAAGAAGCACATTTTAGAGATTTGTGAGTGTGGTTCTGTAATGGAATGAAACGAATCGATTGATGAGTTCTTGAATGAACCACACTTTAAAAGTGCCCACAAAGGGTTCTTTGAGCAATGACAGGGAATAACCAATTTTGGTACACAAAAGAACTACGTTAAAATAATGGACTGGAAGGTTCTAGGGGGACCTTGGGCTGTTAAATGATCCCCCCCCTCCCCGGTCTCTCTTTCTTTGCGTGATCTGACTGGCTGCCTCAGTCTCGGGTGCTCGCGACCAGAAGCAGTCGCTCTCTCCGGCGTAGCGCGGAATAAACAGAGAGGGAAGGATCAGGACGGGAGGGGGAGTAAAATCCGAGCTCTCAATCACCGTTTACCCAATTGATCAACGCGTGTTGCAGGGCGAGCTGTTGTGAGATTTGTGGCTGCCGCAGTGGCCGGTCCCTCCGCTCCAGGCTTTTATTAGGGCTGCAGCTGGACAGTACGCAGTGCTGGATTCTTCGAACAGACGCCAGACCAACACGTAGCTCGCGCTCTTCATGTGAACATGCGATCACATCAGAGAGCAGATCGATCAAGGTAAGGGACGCGGGGAGACGTCACTATCTTATGAGCCTTAGTGGTGGGGGGTTATCTGTCTTTGCGTATTGTCCGAGTGAGGGACGATGGATTTAACCCTTCGTAGAATATTTTTTTTCTGATTTCAGAAAGGATACTTGGCGTCCTCCCTTACACTAGGGCCACTGCACAGGCGTACGTGAAGGGAATATATATTGAAAGTTATGTCTGTAACATATGATTTGCAGCCTAAACGAAGACCAATTTTCCGCTCGAAACAGAAGTTCCGCACCATACCAAGGGTGCCCCTGCGTAGCTGTCCAATTCAACCTTTCGTGCAGTTAATGGATTCGTCCACAGCACCTGATTGGCAATCGATGCGTCCAAACGTTCCATTGCCGGCTGTTTCACAGCGACTTCTCCAGCCTTCTGGACACGAGAGAATGTAGATGAACGTAAAGAAAAGTTCAGCCAACTGCCCCATAAAAAAGACTACTGACGTAGTCCGCTGGATAAAAACTGTAAAGGGCGATTAAGCACCGTGGACAGCGCAAGGCGTCTCTTGAAGGCATGTTATTCTTACAAATGCAGTTTAGCTGTTTGTTGCAGTATGAAAAGAGTCATCAGTTTGGAGCGGACATACTTCAGTACTGTAGCTACATAAGGTAGCGATGTTGCACATGACGGGTTTGGTAATAAACTGATGTGTTAAGATTGGTGTGCTGAGCAGATAAAAACAAGTCGAGACGTGTTAGCAAAACTCTAATTTACTATGCTGCTAAAAAAAAAGCACAGTGGAAAAATGGTTTCTTTGCATGATGTCATGGAAGAACCATTTTGGTCTTCTGAAGATCTGTTCAGAACAAGATTCAAACAAGGTTCTTTAGGAAATAGTGATCTTGGTAGATGTATTTCAGCCTCATAAGGTAACAATGTTTATCAATCCTTGTCCTGGAGACCACCCCCAAGTTGAAGACCAAGATGTGGTAATAGCCAAAAAGGGTTCTTTGCATGATGTCATACAATAATCATTTTAGTTCCCCACAGAACCATTTAGAAGAAGATGAAAATCCAAACATGGTTCTATAGTCATATGTATTTATTGTATAAAATAGCCTTATGTATTTCATTATAGTAGCTACATAAAGTAATAATATTTATCAATCTTGGACCTTGAGACCACCGCCTACCTTCTGGACTGTTTAAAGCTCACACAGGGCTTGGTACTGAGCTGACGTTGACAAATTAAATGAAAAACCTAAATAAATAAGTGGAGAAACAAGAAGTGCAGATAGTCCCAGATAGATAAACTGTATGAACAACCTATTTTGCTGTGCGGCATGGAAAAAAGTGCTGAGCACGCCCAGTAAACCTCGATTTTGGATCACAAAGGCAAGAGGTAAAGATCTAAGTGATTTTGACATTATATATAGGGCAAGAATGGCAGGAGTTTCGGTCACAAAGACTGGGTACACTCATCCCCTTATAGGGAAGGGTAACTGCACAGTTCTACTTTATTCTATGATGAAACATTTCTATGTTAGTGGTATTGGTCTCTTTCAGGAAGACCGTGCCCCCATCCACAGGGAATGAGGGATCATGGTTTGATGAAAATCAGTGACATAAATCAAATGCTATTGCCTTCAGAGTCACCTGAACTAAACCTAACTAAACACCTATAAAGCCCTTTCCACCACAATCACCAAAGCAACAATTAGGGGAATATCTTTTAGAAGAATAAAATTCCTTCTTTCTAGTACAGTTCCTCATGGAATCCAAGAATCCATTGAAGTTGTTCTAGTTTCTGGTAGTGTTTCCACACCTAAGACACTTTTGTTTGGAATGCTGGAATTAAACTTTACAGGAGAAGGAGAAAACCTTTCTCAACATTCATTGCAAATTCACATATCAATATTTTATTCCACACCACTTTGGACATTTCTATTGGTTTGTTTGGCATAACATTTTGACACAGCATACATGTCAGCTTGTGTTTACACATTATGTTCAAAAACAAAAAACTGAGCTACAGTTGTTGCAATATATTTACAATATAAATCCAATTGTTTACAACATCAGTAACATGAACTTCACATTGTAATGAAATCCATTGTGGTGGATTTGCTTTGTTTTGATTACCCTTTAATCTCTTAACCATGAACCTCAGTCAGGCAGCACAAGTTGATTTGTTGAAAGCCAGAGTTAATTTTAATACAGGAAATTGGCTGTCTCTCTTACCTTTTATCCCATTTACACCACTCCCAACTCTCTTTGGAATTCAGAATTGCTTCTCCGGTCATATGGAAAATTATCATTTGCTCTGCGAGAAAAGGCCTAAAAGTGGCTGTTTCATTGGTCAAGAGACTAATCTGACTTCTTTTTTGTTCGTTTGTTTCTTCATCCTCCCTGTCTGATGATCCCATCATGTGAAATGAAATGTCATGGGCTGCAGGTCACCTTGAAAAGAACACATCCTGACACATCCTGACAACATGTTCAATCATATTTAATGTCAGCAGTCTGATGGAAAGTTTTAATTAAAGTTTTTTTTCACAGTAAATGACAATGACATGGCAGTCACTTTATGTATATAGTGTTTTTTCAAGAGTTCTTTTCTAAAGACCACGCGAGGAACCTTTTAAATGCTTAAATGCTTTAATTGTTCTTCTCTGTGTTTGTGTATGGTTCCTAAGATTTGTTTGACGAAACTGGAAAAATGTGACAATTTATGTAGAGGTGACAAAGCTAGACCTGACTGAATGACTGCATGAAGTTTAAATTAAAATTTGTGGGACCTTCTCTAACCTTCATGACCTCGCTTTGTTTATTAGTGAGCTAGCAGTTCATGCTGTCATCTAGTGCTGGTTTTCCAGACCCAAATTAAGCATAAGCATACAAGAAGGAATTTCCAACGTAAATCCCAATTGGCTCCACTAGTGAATTTCTTTGCTAAAAGTGGTTTTAAAACCATCTTAACTGTCCAGCAGATTGGCCCCCACTGTGGAAGTTCCTCCTCCACAGTTAGTGATAAATAACACTAATTTGTCTCATTCTGAGGAGTGTTTTTTCCCAAATGATCTAAAGGAACTGCCTCCTACTCATTTTTCACTGATGTTCACAGGATATGTCTTTGTTTAAATCAAATGTTTTTTCACTCTGAAGACTTTTTTATTTTTTTCTTCCCTATTGCTCTTGAATTTTATTTCTGATCTTTATTTTTATGTGTGGTTTAACATTTTCATATGACAATATTTCTTTCTTTCTTTATCCTTTAGTTGTAAACTGGCTGTTTATGGGTGCCTTTAAAGCAGATATATGTAAATGAGCTCTGTTCTGATTAACTGTTCGTTACTATTCCTTGTTAAAAAAGCAGCCTGCACTGAAACACTCTCTGTTGGCAGACTGTGCTGGTTTTTGTAACAAAACAGGCAATTCTAAAAGGCTTACTTTGCATATATGGACTGTTTGTACTGGGGTGAGAATGACATGTTTTGAGACTGTTGTGGAAAAACGCTTTACGATTATATGGGCAGTTTAAAAGTAGTAGATCTTGTTGACTGGTAATGTATCTGCTGGCTCTGTTCGACTCAAAAATATGCAGGAGCCAACGTGTAGATTACAATGCTTGCTTTTTACTGAGTGGATCTTTTGGACCGCTGCTCTAAGTGTGTGCCACTTGATACGTCCTAATCCTGCTGCCACTTGTGTTGTTGGAGACTTTAATCTCCTGAGACACAGACAGCTCTTCAGGCTGTCAGGTGAATTCATAAGATGTGTGGCTTTGAACGACATTGCTGTGTGTAATACTGGTGGCATGCTCATTAGCGATGCGGCACATCGAACAACGCACAGTGGCTCAGAGCTCATAAAAAAGGCATATTCCCCAGTCTGAGCTTTCTGCTTGTTATCATCACTTTAAGATTGTGATGACAGATGCGCCATGTAATCAAGGAGTTATTGCTTGCCATCGCTGCAGGCCCACTAATCATAGCCCTGCTGATAACACAAATCAAACTGCCATTCTTGCCATTCAAAACTCAAAGTGTTGCCTTCTCCTCACACTTGCATGAGGGGTTCTGCTGGAGATGTAAGTATCCTAGGTGTAGCTCCTCCATAATAAAAGAGCCACAAGGATTCTTTAGAAAGGAGTGGTCTCAAGAATCCCCACATTTTTGCTGCATCTGTATGCATTGTGAATTAGGTTGCAGGAAAACCATGTATCATCTGAAAGGCCCTGAGGACAGGTTGAAAGACTACTTCCACAGAAGAACCACTTTTGGTTCTTGAAAGAACATTTCAATGGATTGTGATAGTAAGAACCTTTTTAAGAATTAAGGAATCTCTGTTTTTTAAAAAACAAATCATGACAAATGGTTCTTTGTCATTGAAAAACCCTTTTACTTCTGAAAAGAACCTAATATTATAAAATCCTACATGGAGAATCCAATGAAACATTAATTAGGAAACCAAAATGTTTTTCTATAGCATCTTGGAAAAAAGCCCCTTCCTGTTTTTGAAGAGTGCATAATGTGGAAATTTTATGCTTACATTTACATATGCTTATATTTAACTATTTAACTAATACGTTAGGGAGCAATCAGTTCTTGAAGTTCTTGGCAAATGCAAGGAAAATGGCCAAATGTAAGGATCTGAGTAACTCTGACAAGTTCCAAATTGTGATGACTACATTTAAGGAGGTTACATTCCAAGATGTGGTAAAAAATGCCTAAAAATGCCTATTTTTATAGTGTGCACCTTATATTCCCCCAAATATGCTCCCAAAATACTTAATTTAATTTTAAACTCAGCTTAATACATTACCCTTAAAAAAAGTAAATGTAATCCCGTATGCATACTGTACAGTACACTGAACTGCAGTCTCCCACAGTGCTAGAATGTAAAATGTTTTCTTTGGTATGCACTTTTGTTTTCTTTGGTATAACAAGGGAAAATACAGTAATAAATTAATTTATTCACAGTAATAAAAATACAGGGCATTAAGAAGAACAAAACAAAAACTATGAGAACACTCAGCAAGATAGCTCCACGCAGGAAACTGTTACGATGCAGGGCAGTAGCCAATCAGCAGCAAGGAGAAATGAATAATGCTCTTGGATTGGCTACTTTCAAACCTCCCGCCTCTGAGTACAGGAGTATTTCACCATCTCAAGACGCACCTTCTTTGTGTCCTCTCGACAGTACTAAAAAATGTATACAGTTGGAAACGTAGCTGAAATGTAGCTGCCATTGAAAGTGCTGTTGTTAAGAAGGTTGAAGATCATCTTCTTTGATGAGAAAAAGTTTTCTCGATTCTCCCTCCCCCTTTAAGTTTGTCCTCTCCCACTTCTTAAGCCTGTATGTTCCGCTCCAGTTCTCTTACCCGTAGAGATACGCCACTGAGCCCTCTAATTGTTTCTCTCCCTGCCTGAGCTTTTGCCAATTAGCGTAGTTGCGGTTAGCACCTTGCAGGTGGGGTATCTGTGGAGAATAAATGGCTCCAACTCTTAATCCTGTCATTAGCAAAGAGCCATTCCATGCTTCAGGCTTGCTAATACAGAAAGCTCAGACACAGAAATAGCTTTAAAGTGATTTAAAAAAAAAAACACTACCATAAATGAGGAGCAAAACAGTCAGTGGTACAAAGAGGGGAGGTTCTCAAAGCTGGATTTGCTCAAAGACATTAAAAGCTCCAAGCTTACCATAAGCATCCTTTACCACATTGGAAATTTCAATACGTGTACAATCATAGGCAAAAGTGTGCGCATCTCTGGTCCACTGAAAAGTTTTGGTGGTTTTCCAAGTAAAAATAAACACACACCCTGAAAAAACATAAACAAAATAGATTTTGGTTTTGCCAAAACTAAAAAACAACCCTAAGAAAATATGCTGTAATGAGATGATTATATAAAGCACAAATGTCAAAGAAAAAGATTTACTTCTTTGAAATAATACTATTTCAGTTTTAAAGACTGCTTTTTATAATTTTGTAAGAATTATTTTTTAAAGGATGTTCTCAAGTTTTGTTAGATGCTATAATGTTTTTTGTGTATCTACTTCTTTACATTTTTAATTGCAGCCTTTTAAGGTTTCTTACAGGAACCAAAAAGAGTTCTTCTATGGTACTATTCCAAAAAACCTTTAGCCTTTACCCTTGATGAACCTTTAATTTAGATCAGTGTTTACCAGACTTGGTTTTGGAGATCTACAGTTTTGAGAAGTCTAGCTCCAGCCACAATCTGCTACACCTGCTCTGGCTAATGAAGTACCTAAATGGCTGGAGCATTAATTAAGGGGGACGGGGAAGCATGTTGGAAGCAGGTTGGAGCTGGCGTCTCGCTTGAAAAAGATGTTCAAGAGCAAAGGTTGGTGACCACATCTGTTAAGTATACCTTGATGTATTTCTTGGCAAAACACAGTATTAGGGTGGGGATCTGAGCTACAATATTATAAAGGAAAAGTGTTTTTTTGAGGAACCACAATCGCAGAGTTCTTTCTCAAAGATGGCTCTTTAGATAACAAAGTGATTCTTGCAAGGCATTTCTCAAAGAACCAATTGTGGCAGAAACATTTTTTACAAGAGTGTAACTGAGCATTTCTCTGCATGATAGTAAAGCATAAAATGTGATCTGTGCAAATGTTAATCTCATCAAATAAATAAAAAAAGACTTTATTCACTGGTTGTTTAGCAAATCAACAAAAAATATAAATATAATGGCTGATATGTAATTGATTTTACTGCTGATAATTAAACTATACTTAAGAAAATGCCAGTGAAATATAGTTTTGAGCTACCACTAGAGTGCCTACCAACTTCAAGCAGGTTCAGGCAAAGGTGATGACGGCCACTGCATGGAGCAAAGTCAAGCAGCATGGCAAACATTAACATAGTGGCCTGTAAAATGTAGATAAGCTCAGGAAACATTTTTTGCCCTAGCCGATTTTGTTTTCCCCATGCACACTTCAATTTGGTAAAGTAAAGATACGGCTAACTGCCACAATCTTATCACAAAGAGAGCACATAAACTGCACAAAGAGTAATTTCCAAACGGCTCATTATAAGAGGCCAGTGTTGATCTTGTGTTCCAAGAGGACTCTCATTCTTCATAAAATTGGCCATCCCTCAACAGTTCCATTACACCTGTAGCATAGTTTTTTCTTTTAATTAGCAGGTTTATGACGCCATGCTTTGTATCTCAGACAGAGAACAGAAGTCTTGAGAAATTGGAGCCAAAGAAGAATTTGTTTATATGTCATTGTCATGCTGCCAAAAAAATATTTCACAGTAAAATATTGTCTTTTTACTGACAAGTCAACACAGGAAACGGATGAGGTCACAGCAAATGAGGTCACTGTCAGGTCCCGATAGGGGCCACCAGGGGTCGCTCTTTGTTTAATTTGGTTTTTGTGCTTTTTGTGTCGTGTGTCTTATTTTGATATCCTGAGTACACCGGGTTTGAGTTTTGTCTGAGTTATGAGTTTCTTATGAGTTTTTGTTCTGTAGTCATAGTTACGGAGTCTGGTTCCCATACCTGTTTTGGTTTTTGTGTTTATTTACAAACAAAGATGCAGCACTTTGATTATCCATGGTGTAAGTGTGCTTGCCTGGCATGCGAGGAAAAAGAGGCCCTGCGTGACAGTCACATAAGTCACATATGTAGGTCAATTATGTCAATTGAGCTACATATGTCCATTATATCTACATTTTTATCTTATTTAATCTAAAATGTCTCAAGCATTTAATATCATTATCTAATGTAAACAATCTCAGTAACTTACAAAAACTCAAGAAAACTAATTGTAAATGATATAAATATAAAATTTAAGATTAAATGCTTATATTAAGCCAAAGCAAGTCTGAAAATGGGGCAACACACTTATTTACATATAAACACAAGCAAAAGATGTATACCTTGAAACAAGATTAATATTTCAGCTGCTAAAATTGTTTTGCAGTGTTTTTTTTTTTGCTTATTTTATTTGGTTTATGAAACCTTAAGTAAAATGTGTTTGCCCCATTAAGTTTTGTTTTGCTTTTACATTATTTTAGTATTTCCTTCCGGCTTAACGTGATAACACTTATCATTTATATATATTTTTAAGTATTGTGTTTTTGAGGTCTACTCAATTGGAAAGTCACATTGCAGTTTTACTGTCAATTACTGTAATGTAAATAGTAGCCAGTACCCTTTTACTCAATCTTTTCACAATGATGGCTTCTACTTTTCATGAAAGTGTTCATACCATCTGCCCATGCACATCAGGCACATTTTTAATATATATTTTTTTGGCTAAAATTTATTCTCGTTCATCCTCTCCTTTTATTCCAATTAATCTTAAGATCTTAAGACATAAGAACTTAAGATATACTTTCTTCCTGCTATGCGCCTGCGCCCCCCCCAAATTTCACAGCATGAGGTCACAGAAGAGCGATTTAGCCTCCGGTGCAGGCTAATTAAAAAATACGTTTGATAATGACTCATTATGCAGAGGGGAGGCTGTGCTCCCTTGAGTGTCATTTCCCTTCAACATTTTATTCAGGGCAGTCACAGGATTCAACTTGAATATTAATGACTTATTGGCAAACAGGTGAGGTAATTTCAAAGATTTTTTTAACACTACCACATAGTTCAACAAAGGACTATTAGCTAACAGAAACTTTATACCACACAGTAGAACTTAAAGCCAAATTAAACGCATTCAAGCAAACCATACAGTATGAATACTGTTGGAACGCAAGCCTACCGTCTAATTAAATGTGCCCAAGCATATCCGAGTAGCCCTAAGAAGTTTAATTGAATGTGTCCAAGTATAACGCATAATATGTATATGTGCTATTGAAAAGTGTGTCATCATCTATAATCCAGCCTCTGTGTTAAATAACCTTATGGATGAAATGTCACAGAATTGGTGTTCAAAGAATGTGTTAATTATGCACGGTTCTATGAAGTTTGAGCCTTTACATCACAATATTGATACAATAAAGGCATGTCTTGAGATACTGAAATGTGTCAGATGCAACACCCACTATGGATTTAATTTCATGAAATGAGTTTTGCGTTGATGTTATAACTAATTTGTGGAGTAGCACCACCCAGTGAATAACAAGTTGTGCACTATTCCTATTCTGTATCAGTCATGTGGGAATATCACCATCGCAAGTTTTATGTGGACTGATGAAGTATATATCATTGGCACAAAAACTGTGGGGAAAAATAATATATGATATGACTGCCGTGGTGGGTTAGAGCTAAGCCTTCAGTTCAGACAATAAATATCATAACATAGTCAAATTGTGAAAAAACACCTTTTTCAATAATGCTAATTTTGCTAGCGCCCCTATGTGATTTGAATAGTATGTCAGCACTAAACATCATTTATACATCATTTTCTCCATCTAAGATTAAATGTGGACATTGGAACACACATTTGTTCTTGTATGTAGCATGTATATAGTGATTCTTTTAATAAAGAGTCCTGGTACAGACCTGCTGCTGCTGGTACATACCATCTGACACAAATCCACTTGGTTAGGCTATGAGAAGTTCTCGAGTTTTCATCACAAAATTGGTCCCACCCATTAGAAATCAAAACATGACTGGGTGATTCCACTGTCTTTTGCTACTTATGTTGGTAGTTATGTTGCAGGTGTTGTGGGAAACTGGGAAATACTGAAACCTGATGCACTCCTATGATGTCTTTGCCTTACTACACAAAGGGAAAAATGAGGACAGGTATTCTTTAGACCTCTAAGGCATGGTGGGGGTATCTTTTGAACAAACACCTAGATTTACTAAATAATCATCTTGTCACTGTTCCCTTCATCCAAGCACAGAGAGCAGGCACAAATGCAGACTTCCATACTTCAGCTCTTTATTATTCAAACTCAGAAATAAACAAAACAGAAGGCATGAGGGCCAGATTCGAACAACCAAAAGAAGAAAGGAAAACACTATTCAAGCTAGGGCGACAGTGGACCGACAACCTGGGTCCATCCAAACTAAACTTAAATACATAGCTTAATTACTCCTGAGCACACCAGCAGCTGAACTAATCACATAAGCAAATCCACACCTGGTGTGCTCAGGACGTCAAATAGGGCATTTGTGCTTGTGTGCTTGAGGCTTTGCTTTTCCAGAGAGCTTATGAAGAGATTGAAGATTACACAAGGACATAGTTATGAAATATTGTATGTTGCTTTTATTCTTTTCGTCCCTCAGGAAAACCTGTGTAAACACATACACGCATACCTCCTTCTACATGTACCATCATTCATAGCCTGCAGCTCATCTTTGGGTGTTTTATGCAGTGGACAAGAATATGCACTGGTGCCTGATGATTTGATTACATAAAATATCATCAGTGTCATCTGGAAAATTTTACTTCATAGATATCTAGTGAGTTTTCCCAGGATGTATAAAACTAAATTACACGCTGGGGAAATGTCTTACTGGGATTTGTGGGAGCCATAATTACCTTTTCATGAATTAAGAAGAGCTATGCTTCTTACCAAAAAAGCCTTTGCAAAGTAAAAATTCAAGAACTTAATGCTGCTGCCATCATTTTCTTCAACTGACCTGTCTGTGCTCTGCTCACAAATTGCAGACTTTCATAGGAAGTGTTTTCAAGGTTGGACAAGCTTGGAGAAACACCTACTCTTTTACCTAATTAGAAACTGCACTATAAAGATAGCAGATGAATCAAGTGTTTTAAAGCGCCCTTTAATACCCTGTTATCCCAGTTGTATTTTTTTTGGTCAAAATATCAAATGTTACAGTATTTGTATTATCTTCAGATTACCAAATTAAATCACCACAATTGGCACATCTGTTTCTTAAACCTGTAAAGCTATACTTACATCAACGTCCACTATTCAACCAAGTTACTGCACGCTGAGGTTGAGGTCTGGTTGTCACTGGAAGGGAAAGAGAGAATATGTTGCGCATCATCAGCATAAAAGTGACAGGAAAAACTATGTGAGGGATCGACCAATGAGGGACACCCAAGGAGCAATGTGTGGGGATGGTACTTTGCTCAAGGGTTCCTCAGTGGTATCACTACGATATTTCTGGGCAACATGTGCCATTTTTCAGGTTAAATATTACTATGTGCAACATGCAATCTGGTGCATTATTATTGTTTCCTACCAAGCAACTGATGACCCATGTGTACCTAAGATTTTTAATATATATATATATATATATATAATATAAAATATTAATTATTTATTTTTTTTCCATGATTGAAGTTGATGCCTCAGAGTTTGGGATAGGGGAAGTTTTATTACAGAGACATCGGAGGCCCAGTAAACTGCACCTGTGTCTTTTTCTCCAGGAAACTTTCGGAGACAGACTGTAATTATGTGTTACGAGTGGAAGCATTGGTTGGAAGGGCCTCGGTAGCCTTTCTTGGTATTCACTGACCACTGAAACCTTAAACACTTCAAGCAGTCAAAATGCCTAAACTCATGAGAAACCTGGTAGTTGATGGTTGTTTTTTATTTTAAAATAACCTCTAAAAAAAAAAAAACAGGAAAGCAGATGCTCTTCCCCAGCTTTATCTAGCCGCAGCCGAACCTCCAGAACCAGAGCCAATTCTGTCCACTCTGTGTTGGTGGCTCCAATTACATGGAGCCTTGATAAAGAAATAGGACTAGAAGTCTGATAGCGCCCAGTGCCCCAGGGCAGGCCGCTGCATGTGCCAGAGTGCCTTTACGGACCCGTGACAGAGTGGGCTCGACATCCCACTCCAACAGTCAGACTGAACGTACTATCCAGGAGCTTGGCAGGTTCCTCTGGGCTTATTGCCATAGTCAGCAGGAATGTTATCACAAGTCAACCCTGTTTCATATAAATCGCAGCTCCCTCTGCATATGTGCATTCACCCTGTGTTTCATGTTTCCGTACTCAGGCCAAAGGTTCAGCGACCCCAGGATGATCTTAAAAATTGCACAAAAATGTAGGAGATGCTAACTGAGCTACAGCTACTTCTTGCAGTAATCACAAGTCAACTCTCGTGATGCGTTAAGACGGCTGGTAAAGTTTACTTGGAAATTTCTTACATTTTGTTTGATCATTCCAAAATAATGTCTCTTAGATTATGGTGCTGCCATTTAACCACTCCTTTTAAATTTTAAGAAAGCAAGTAAATTCCCAAGTGTGGAACATTTGGACCTGCTCCTTCTGAATACTTTCTCCTGCTCTCTATCTCGCTCCCTCTTGTGCACACATACACATACTACATGGATGCTAATAAAACATGTAGAGGGTGTCATCATTAGCCAAAGGTCCTTAAGCCAATCAGTGTAATGAGCTCTCCAGGGAGAGAGAAGAGGTGTGGTTGCTCTTTCATAATGAACAAGTAGAGAGAGGTGGGGGCAGCACAGAAAAAGAGCAAGAGAAAGAGTGGGGGGCAGAAAATAAACTTGAAGCATCATCCGCACACAAAGATCCAGGGGCAGTTGGTAGCCTAGTGGTTGTTATTCTATGTGCTCAGTGACGAAATGGATCTTCAGTTTGAAGACCGCGAAAGTCTCAGCAGTTTTGACGGTCAGAACCCCCACGTCGGTGCCAAAGCTGAGAAAAGAGGTACTTGAGGTACTTCTTCAACTTTTGAGAAGAGCGGGTTAAAGTTGAGCTGTTCTTGGTGCTGAAAGAGGTCAAGCTGTGACCTGTGGTCTGGTAAGTGCTGATAGGTAAGATGGAGCTGAACCATTTTTGTCTTTGTAGACAAGTGTTAGAGTTTTAAATCTAATGCAAGCTGCAACAGGAAGCTAGTGAAGTGTTCGCAGTACTGAAGTGTGTGCGATCATTTTTGTATATTAAAGACCATACATGCTGCAACATTGTAGATCATCTGTAGAGGTCTTCAGAGGAAGGCCAGCTACAAGTGAGTTACAGTAATCCAGTCTTGAGATGACATGTGACTAAGTATCTGAGTGACCTCAATGGTGAGGAATGGACTAATTCTCCTGATATTAGAAAAAAGGTGTATGCAAGTTCAGGAGAGATTGTTAATGTTAGATGAAAGAGCTCTTAATCCAAGAGAACATCTAGATTGTGTGCTTTTGATGTGGAAGTGAGGACAGCATTTCCAAAAAGGTCAGGTTTTAAGGATGCATCCCCTGGGATGTATAGGACCTGCCTTTTGCTTATAAAGTGCCCTTATATGGTGGCTGTTTCTGATCTAATGTAGCTAGTTATTCTTAAGACCAGGGATGAAATCATCTGCTTCAACATGGAATTAATACACGTCATTACACGTGAAGTTTTGCTTTTGAAACAATGAGTGGACAAGCGCTTTCACTGGTTTGCTAACACTCCAGTCAACAAACATTGTGCCACATTCAGGCACCTGGTTGGACATACCAGTTTTTCATGCCATCAGATACACTACACTGAAAATGAAACATTAAAAATATTTGCATAAAAACTGTGATGAATTGTCTGTTGATGTAGATGTAGTTCTTGCAGATGGCTGCAGTATGAGCCAGTTGACCAGTCATGAGGTTTTTATTGTGTACTGTGAGCTTTCAGTAGGTGTTTTTGTGGGTGTTTTAATCAAAATGTTCAAGCAGGGGCAGATATGGGTTTTTATGGGCCCCAAGTAAAGTTATGTCTGGAGGCTGATTGTTACATTTAATTTTAATGCATTTTACAGAATGTATTTTGTAGTGCTTCCAAATAATCTGTATTTGCCTCAGCAAATCCTTCATTATATCATTTTAACTAAAATAGTCATATGGGGTTTGCAGTCAAAGTACTGTTTAGATAGCTAAGGTGTTCATTGTATGTTTTGGAAGAAATGTTGTTATTCAGCCAACTGCCTTTCATCTAATCTACCATCTAATCTACAGGACTAGGTTAGGTTAAATGTGTTTTCGTGATGGTAAATGCTACTACCACCAATCTCCCCTCTCTTGCTTTGTCTACTAACCATCGGACCTGAGCTATCCCTGTAATTCTTAATCATGTCCATCCTCTTCACTCCCAGCAAAAATCTTAACATCTTTAATTCTGCCACCTCCAGATCTGCTGCCTATCTTTTCATTAGTGCCACTGTCTCCAAGTCATAGCCAAGTCAGCACTGTATGTAGAAAAATCCAATATAAGGCTTGTGGATTCAAATCCACCTAAGGTGGAAGCCTCAGCACCTGTCCTTTGGCAGAACGTACCCTCTTGGTTGGTGTGTATTGTGGTTTGTGTGACCTATATTCAAGATCTGTTTAGCATTTCCCTAGAAAGGAAGCTTTTGTGTCAGCTCTGTCTCATCTTATCACCTGTATTTGGTGTCATCAGAATTTTGACGATCATTTTTGGTCTTGCAGTATTTTGAGTCAGTCTTGTCTTGATCTTACCAAGGGCTCTCAGGGCTTAGGTTGGTATTTAGGATTGAGTTTAAAATATTAAGATCAGGGGGGCTCAAGTAGCCTAAGTTCTAATGTTTGGTTGAACTCTACCAATGAAACAGAAATAACCTACAGAAACCTGGTTCTGTACAAATGCAAAACACCAGTGATGAGGCTAAATATCCCAGTAATATTGCTGCCGTTTAGTTGAAATTTAATGGTAACTCTGTCAGGCTAGCTGAGCTGCCCTGGTAATGTAGCTTGAAATGGAACTGCAAGTGATTGAGCTCCTTTCAGTACATTTGGGCTGAGTTGGAGTGTCAGTTATCTGACATCACTAACGCTGTCATGGATGAATGCGATCAAATTGTCACAGCAATCTCCAGCACCTTCCCAGAAGAGCAGAGGCTTTTACTGCAGTAAAGAGAATGGAATGAGAAAATGGCTGTTTTGTCCTCCAGCAAACCAACAAAATAGCTTATCTGAATGTTGGGCACGTAAGCTTACGCTGAAAAGTGGAATACTGGTGTTTTTGTGTGTATATGAGCATGTGTGCTGAGGTTATCCTGATTCTGTAGGAATGGGTCTTTTAACAAGATGTTAACTTTGGAATATGTAGACAGAAAAGGAGTCAAGTCTCTCTCTCTCTCTCTCTCTCTCTCTCTCTCTCTCTCTCTCTCTCTCTCTCTCTCTCTCTCTCTCTCTCTCTCTCTCAATCAGCCCCCTTCATTCATAATTAAACATGCAAAAACCCCAAGTAGACAATTGCAGGGGAACAAGGGCTTGGGTTGCCATGGAAACAAAGCACAATGGAGAACTTCAGAGAACGAACACGCCAGCATTCATGCCAAACCCCTGGGAGCAGGGTATACTGATTTTAGAAGGAAGCGGCAGAAGAAAGAGAAAAGGCTATGCGCCCAGTCTTGCTCCCAATCACGCCTTTAAAGTGACACGCATGCATGCAGGCCTGAAAGAAATATGAAATATGCTTAACCTCAGGGTGCTGATCGGGGTGTTATGAAGGCGTAAAAACCATCACCAGGATCTTTATAAGGCTGCTTCCATTCATTATTTTAATGCTTTAGGTAGCTAATGCCATTTTTATGTTGCCAGTTTGGAGTCTGTAATTCACTTACGGGCCACTTTATGAGGGTGGCTCAGGTAAACAGATAAACAGCACTACCAAAAATTAGTTGCAAATGAGATGTAAATTATTGTTAAGCAAAATACTTTTAAAAATCAGTTGCTAAGATTTTGCTTTGTTTTGCAGTGTAAAACATATCTTGATATTTTGGGCTTTTTTGACTATATTGTTTCATAAAAACATTATGCTTTTTGTGTTATGTTATATTTCAAATCTTGAACATGGCTTAGGAAGTGTTTGTTAAAAGAAACATGAACAGTTTAAGGGAAGGGGCTGATTACTTTTTTACAAGGGTGACATAGGTGCTGCTAAATGTTTTTTCTTTAATAAATGGTTATTTTAAAAAACTGTCTTTGTTTTCACCATGTCTCATTAAATTTTGTATGAAGATCTGAAAACATTGCGTGTGACAGTTATGGCCAAATGTAGAAAATATGTGGTTTATTGAAAATATTTGAGATGATTTTACTTGCCAAGATATCATTTTTATGCAGTTCTATAGTCAGGAGTAAAGGTGCTATAGTGGTGTACCAAGCCTGACAAATACAGACTGCATGTGGGTCCACCACTCAGCTTGTCTGGAAATAGATGTCAGCAGCATGTGTATCATCCATCAGGCCTTTATAATCAGCACACGACCGGGTGCAATACTAATGATGCCTTACCCAGCAACTCAATGTCAAAGCCATAAAGCTTAAAAAGTCCAAAAGACTTCAGTGCAGTATGGAAACCTGCTGCTACCTCAGATCAGACCCAGTTCCAAAACAGTCACTGAGGGTGTATCAATACTAAATGCAGTTAATGATAATGACCCTTGTTCATGATCATATGACCCATTGTCCATAAATGTAATCTATTGGACTATTCAGAGGGGCCCTTCAGAGAAGGCCAAATGATTTCTGGTTACTAAATATGTTTTCTGTTATTTTTACACATTACTCCATTAGTTTATTTGATTAGGTTTTGGTAGGAAACAATGTTAAATATTTGCAATGCCCAACGTCCAATCTTACGTCACAAAATTGATGATAATTCAGTTTCCCACAATATGGTCACTTGGAATTCAGTTGATTTGACATGTCCCATAACCCACCCCGCCCACTCGCTATAAAGGTTCCGGCGCCCATGTGTCTGAAGGTAATTTTATACTGTATATGAACGCACCACTTGAAAATGTATTTTGAGCTCTCATGTGGTGTCTACTTAGCTGTATCTTCATCTAGTAAGCTAGCTTGTGTTTCTTCTGTTGCTTAACTGTCGTGCTGCTATTTTACTGTCCACTTTGACTTCCTTTGTTATAGATTGCTACTTCGTTTGTGTGCTTTGTTTGTTTGTTGGCTGCCTTTCTCCCTGGTGGAGTTCGCTTCATTAGCTTTTTTTAGCTTCATTGCAATCAGCTAGATAAGTCTCCCCTGATGTAATTAGTGGGAGTGGCTTATACTCACCCACAAGTATAACTCCATGGCGGTTGCACTGTCTACTCTCAGCTAAGTATTCCTTCTTATTTTTTATTCTTCTGTTTCACTTATTTACTACTACAGAAAATGGGTGTCACACCTACAGTGGAGGAAATAATTATTTGACCCCTCGCTGATTTTGTAAGTTTGTCCAATGACAAACAAATAAACTATTTTAACAGTGACAGAAAGCACATCAAAAGGAAAATTGAAAAAATAACTTTAAATAAAAGATAGAAACTGATTTGCATTTCATTGAGTGAAATA